>VOPJ01014676.1:0-48680 GCA_014673585.1 Semibalanus balanoides | reverse complement strand
CTTCTTCCAGGAGAAAATGCATTACACGGAAAAATCGAAGTGTCTTCACTTGTTATTTATTACACTATGGTGCTACCAATATTAATACATTAATAATTACCGTTATCCCACGCCGATATCTCTCTTTGCCATTGAATCACGTGTTAAGGCTATTTTTTTAACTGACCGTCAGTTAACTCGGAATTTAATCACCATATGGTGATTATCAATCTGATAATCCACGGCTGTGAAATCCTCGGGATAAGTCTGTGACATGTATTATTTTTTAGCGTAGCGGCGTGGGATAAAATTATTGCACCACTCGCGAGTATAAAGATGCGTTAATCGACTCGGCTTCGCCTCGTCGGATTACTGCATTTTTATACTCGCTCGTGTGTAATACTAATATTCTGTACAAGATTATTTGTGGTGGCTGTTATCATCTTCCAGCCACATTAACTAGGAGCACTGATCGGCCACAATGGGTTTAATCCCTTGTGCCGATCAAGTGCCCCAAGTTAATTGTTGGCCGGGCTAGATTTTTTAACCATGACGTGTTGCATGATAAGAATTACTTAAAAATAATTATAGCATTGGACCAACTCAGCAAATACCGATCATTTTCATAAGACATCGCCCATTCCATTCACCATTGTCACAGACCGATCGCGGATGCTGCGTCATGTGCAGTGTTGAAAATTGTTTACCTTTTCATTTAAGCATATGACCTTGTTGTATGAAATACTTCTTTCTAATATTGTTAGTGTTATATCATTATCGTAATCGTTTCAAGGTAGTTATGCATGGAAGCCTTATTTTTTACGACCAATCGTAGACTTAGACTGCCTTTGGTAAATCTTCCAGCACTATAAACGCCAACTTCCTTGACCTTGCGCGCCTCAATACGGCCGGCCTTGACCTCGTGGAGTTGGACTCTCTCGGGAAAAACGTCGCGTGTGAGGCTCACGTGAAGAAGTCAATAAACTACTTGGTATAATTCGATGGCGTTAGGAAAGCCGAGCTTCTTTCGATGCCAGGTAAGAATGATTTCATTTCTTATTTGAAAATTCCACTTTGTTTGTCTTATCTTGAAGAATTTATCACATTTGTGTAAATGGTGTGCGCCATCATTGTCTGTTCAGCTAATGTTTGAGTCTAGTAAGTGTTTGAGTCAGTTTGAGTGCATTCACAGAGAGCGATTGTGGGTGCCTTCGTGAAATGAGTGTAAAGATGTCTCAAAGCATGTCAATGTGTGTTTGTGTCAAATCTGTTTGCTTACATCTTGATCTAATGACAGGTCTTTTATCAAGGCCATTTCGCAAGACTGATTTGTGTACCAAAATAGTACTAGCTTTTCAATCACATTGAATCGTTTCATTTATGCAACAGTAGATAGCACTTATATTATGAGTTTAGAAATAATAAAAACATATTTTGATAATACATATTTCTTACTTGTGTATTAAAAAGCAGAATTAGTATTGTGTTGTTTGCAATCTAAAATAGTTTACTGAGCTCCCGAAATGGAAACTTCCTTGCAGCTCACTTTGCCAGATTATACAATTCCTGCGCACTGAGAACAAATGTAACGCAAACTCAAATACCGGAAAAGTATAGGGACTATGTGTTATTATGTTATTATCAAGTTAAGTGCCTTGCCTTGGATGATTTCTCATTATGTATGTACATATGTGGCTGATGGCTCTTGTATTATTTTTGTTTCTGATTATCCGCTTCAACTTGAGGACATGCTTTATAATCAACTTGTGTTCTCACTGCCAGCACATATCAATTCTATATTTATGGATGGTGCAAGGTTCTTCAGAGTCAAATATGATCATGTCATGTAGCATAAGTGCATAACCATGAGGTACACCCAAGTTAGCAGTGTATACCTTTGCATAATCAGTGCAGTAAAATGGGAGTAATAATAATGCTTGTGATCGTGATCAGTCTCTTTTTCAGTAACATCTGTGTTCTTGGTTGTCTCCATTTATCTCCATTTACCATTTATAGGTAGTCTCATCTACATATGGTAAGTTAAGAACACCATCAGTTCGGCAGTTGTGATAGCTTTGGCTTTGGTCTCTGCCCGTCTTGCGTTTAGCTCTACGCCACCTTTCCCACCTGCCCTCTGTCGATCGCACAACCTGTCGCTGAACACAGTTAAGAACACGCGCGGGATAACCGTTCTTCAAAAATAAATCCCGGATCTTACTAAAACTTGTTTTCTTCGCATCCGCATCTGAAGACAGCCTTGCTGCCCTCAGAAATTGTGATCGAACGGTGTTTAGTTTTATTTGCTTGGGGTGAGCTGACCGGTAATGAAGAATTATCCCTGCATTGTTTGGTTTGATGAACAGTTCTGACCGCATTTTACATATTCCTTCCTCTCTAGACAAACTAATCAAAGTATCTAACATGGACACAGAACCTTCACCTTCCCCAGACATCTCGCACGTGAACTGAATCCTGCCGTCAATCCCGCTTAGGTAAGTTGCAAATTCCTCAAGAGTATTCTTTCCATGCAGCCAAACACCAGCGTAGTCGTCTATGTATCTAGCAAAAAAAATCAGGTTTCAGTCTCGCTTTTTCTAATGCTACCCGCTCATAACGATCCAGATACAGAATAGCCACGGTAGGGGCGACTGGATTTCCCATAGCAACACCATTGTTTGCAAGTAAAACTGATGTCCAAACCTAAAAACGTTTTTTTTTCAGACAATGCAGTAGAAGACTGCATATATCATCTTTACTAAGCCCGCCTGTCTCTATCTGATTCTCGTGAGCTGTAAGAGCTTCGCGCACCGCCTCCACTGCATCATCTACTGGGATGCTTCCATACAAATTTACAACATCCATGCTAAAGAAAATGGCATGAGCCGGCACATTATGCTCACCGCAAGATAGGCACAGTCTACGTAGAAAATCATCAGTATCCACGAGATGCAGAGGAACAAACTGCAGCAGCTGCTGCAATATGTTGTCCAGCATCCAGGAAGTCTTCTCCGTTGGACCCCGCATGTGGCCACTACGGGCCGAAGTGCGATCTGGGGCTTGTGGTCCTTGGGTAAACCATAAGAGACTGGCGTCCTGCTGTGGTTTGGAGTCAGCTGCTCAACACATTGTCGGCTATCTTGTCCCTAACAGTCTGCTTGAAAATCTGCGAAAAAAAGTATTGAAAAAATGCGAAAAGTTGGGGTGGGAGCTGTGCTGAGCAGGTAAAAATCGCATCAAAATCAATACAAGAACCATCAAAATCAAGAAAAATACAGATTTCTCCCCGGATTTGAGCCACTTCCTCGTCCAAGTTAAGGGGCTGACGCCAAATTGGGGGCGGGGGGCTGAAGCCTCACTCAACTGAATAGCCCATAAAACACACCTATGCGGTCACCACATGAGAAGCCCACAATTCGTGATTCGATGGCGAAAAAAGCTCTCGGACGGGGAATCGAACCCCGGTCTCCCGCGTGACAGGCTCACCACTATACTATCTAAGAGTTGACTTCATTGTGTTCCCATGGGCATGAAAATCCGCATGGAATCGGCATGGGTCCCATGTGGGCTGAGGCATGGTATTTATCATCCATGGCTGAGGTGGGGCCCACATGTGAACATGGGAATGACATGGGTAGTGGGCATTGGACATACCCATATGAGCCCCATGTGGGTTTGAGGAGGTTAGAAGGCGGTGTGCTAGTCCATATGGTGATTGGTGACCATTCGAAAACGTCTTCCGAAACCATGTGGGCACCACATGTGGGAAAGGTGGGCTAGCCCTCATGATTAGGTACCATGTGGTTACCATGTGTCTGGGATATGTGAGAGGAAACTACACGGTACAGTACACCCCTGATAGCATGGCTTGGTCCACGTCAAGTAATGTCCATAGATAGCAGCAACGTCATTTTCGAGCGAACGCTGTTAGTACTGCACTGCCATTGGATCAGCCAGTGGTTTCGGTGACGTCATTCTCAACCAATAGGAGGCCAGAGATCTGGATGACATCATTCCAAACCAATAGGAGGCCAGATATCTGTGTAGTGCAGGACTTGGGGAACTTGCGGTCGGAACGGGTCGGGTTGGGCTGCTCTTCAGATTTTTCCCATATACCACGTAAAGACGAGCTAGCTCTTCGTGGTCGCTCGTAATAATATAAAGTAATGTAGGTAATGGTTATACAGGAGACGCCGCTTATAAAGCACACGGTTATTACACCCAGCCACTTATTACGCCCAAGTTGTCCCGGTACGGAATTACACCATATTACCATAACGACTACATGAGGAACTTCGGATAAAGCGCCCATCGGTTATTCAGCCCAGAAATGCTTCGTCCCAAGGTGGGCTTGAATAATAAGCGGTGTCTATTAACATAATAAACTTTTAGGTAAGACTTGAGAGTCATTTACTTTTCCTCAGGTTATTCAGATATTAATGTAAATGAAGAAGGCGCCACAATAGGAAGTAATGTTCACTGAAGAAGGCGCCACAATGTGTGCCGAAATATCTTAATTTTGTTATATATAAAGTCAATCCTCTTGAAAACTTTGAAAAAACTACATTAATATAATAAACTTTCCCGCACCGGGAATCGAAACCGGGCCTCACGGGTGAGAGCCGTGTATCCTAGCCGCTACACCATGCGTGAGGTGCCAGGTGCAGCCTGAGTATTGGACGTATGCACATACTGCATTACGCAGAAGCCGCTGGAAAACTGCCAGCCTGGATTTATTTTTGCAGTGAATGGGCTGCCCTGTGGGGGGCTCACTCCAGCAGTGGGGGGCTCACTCCGGCACCTTCAGCATTACCAACGAGGGTCCAGCAAATGCCAGCCTCTGATTGGGTCGTGACGTCACGTCACGTGGTCGTGACGTAAGCCGGTCACAGGTTCTGGTAGCCGGCATGTCCAGCGTGTTAAATCTCGTTGTATCGCCCCCTCTACCTCGAAAACTAAAAAAGCTAGCGAGACGCAGAACACAGCATTCGAAAGCCTCTTCACAAGGCCATTTGAAGTGTGTGTGACCATTTTTGATCGAGGTCAAGATTGGGTCACAGAAGGTCATCAAAGGCAGTATTTCAAGTGAAAAAAATACTTGCTATAGAAGCCCAGAACCCATATCTTCGGGAACTATGGGACCAAATTACACAAAGAGGGAAAAAAGCAATCGACTAGCTCTGAACGTTAACAAAACGACTTGTTCATTATCGAAATTTAAACTTGGTTCATAGTTAGACTGCCAGAGGTCATCAAGTCAGGAGGTATTTTTGTATAAAAGTTGTTCAAAATATGTTTTTAATGATAGACAATAGTAATAAGTTTTTGGGACGGGTAATTTCGGCACACTTTGCAATGACTGGTAGATAATCAGGGTATGTTCCTATTCAAGACTTGGGACTCAGCCCCCCCCCCCCACCACACAAACACACACACTGGCAGATCCAGGGCCCAATCTCACACCAAGTGCGTAAATGACAAATACGCATGCCGTAAATGGAGTGCTCAGAGTACTGCAATCATTTAAGAACGGTGTTTAGCTCAATATATCGTGTGGTCAAAATAGCGTAGTTGGTAGAGTGCTAGTCCAGTAATACGGATGTTGCCGTTTCGATCCCGGGTCGCGGAGGTTTTTGCAGGCCGGTGCACCAATATGCCGTACTTACCAATTCACGGCATTTGGTGAGATTGGGCTCTTGGTGAGATTCGGCCCAGGGTGGGGCTCGCGGCCTCACCGCAGGCGCCCGGGTCGTGGGGCCGGGTCGTGTTTTGGCCTCCCACACGAACCTCCCCGTTTGGTGGGGAGGCAAAGCAAACATGCCAGCCCGCGACTCAGCGCTTGGGGGTGCCGCGTTCACGGCGGCACCACCCTGGATCCGCAGTGCCCCCCCCCCGAACCACGCACGAGCGGTGCCCGTGCAGGTTACTGCGCCTCACCGCTGGGCTGGGCTTGCATTAGCCACAGGCAGTGCACGTGAGGTCTGCCAGCAGCGGATGAGGGCTCGTTGGGGCGATCAGCAAATCCTGACAGTTCGGGGAGGAACCAAAACACACGGCACCGGCCCCACGACCCGGCGCCGCGGGAGGCCGCGGCCCCCTACCCTGGATTTCCCAGTGTTGTGGGGGTGAAGCCCCAATTTAATAGAACTACACCGCCCTAGGAATCTACAGTTTGCAAATGGCAATTACACCTCCAAAAAATTACTTCTATTTGTCTCCATCAATTAAAAAAGTGTATTTATGACAAAGTTTTTATAAAAAATGACCTCCTGACCTTTGGTGACCATCTTGTGAGTCTAATTATATGAACCTGATAGCTTAATTCGAAAATCCTGTTCGATTTAATTTTCATGCGATGTCGATGCTTTTTCGCCTTTGGTTCATTGGTCCCATAGTTCCCGAGATATTGGGTGCTTCTATAGCAGTCCTTTCACTTTGGAATACGTGACCTTTGATGACCTCTGATGACCTCAATATTGACCTAATCCCAAAAATGTCAACGCAACTTCGAATGGCCTTGTAAAGAGCTTTCGAAATCTGTGTTCTGCGTCTCGCTAGCCTTTTTAGTTTTCGAGTTAGAGGGGGTGATACCAACGAGATTTAACACGCTGGCCATGCCGGCTATCAGATCCTGTGACCAGCTGACGTCACGACCACGTGACGTAACGTCACGACCAATCAGGGCTTGAGATCCTGTTTTTTGGCTGGAATGGCCTACCTTGTTATAGAGCCTTGGGGCTGCCTATCGTCCATAGCAGCTCTGTCTTCGTCGTCAATTAAATAATTTTGAGGTTAGACTATCCCGGCGAGCAGAAGCGCATTGCAGGTAGCGGGACATGTTGTATTGTTGTTGTATTGTGTTGTATTGCTGTTGTATTGTATTGTATTGTTGTTGTATTGTTGTTGTATTGTATTGCTGTATTGTCGCAGCGCTCCTGAGAGCTTCGACCACAGCCATTTCCTTCTTCGTTTTGTATGACATTGCCTGCAGGCTTGACTATTCCGGTGGGCTGTGATGCGGCACAGCATACCGTTCGCTGCTGCACTGATATTATATTATATTATTACTACACAATGCTTTATAAAATTGAAATTTGTCGCAAGAAATGGCAATATATAAGATCAGTAGCGCAACCAGGGGGTCATAAGGGTCAGCTGATCCCCCGAAATATATAAAGGGGCCCGCTCTGAAAGCTGTTCGCTTCTTTCGTCTTTCAGTGTCGGATTCTTCGTGCTCGTATTCCGAGTTGGGGACACAAATTTTTGCTCGAAACCCTCGTCGACGAAATTGTATAATCAAGAAGGGTAGGGCGGTCAGATCGTCAGCAAAAACTAATATTTATCTAGTGTGAAATTGACCTTGCTAAGGAGACATGACCCACGTGCCCCCCCCCCCCCTCCACACACACTTGGCTACGTCCCAGGACCATGACGAAAATTGGGGAACCAGTGAAACTTTAATCTTGTCTTGAAAGAAACCAAACTAATATGTAATATATGTTGCAGATTTGGAGCTCTTCTCGTCCTGACAAACCTTGAGCCATCAAAACATTTTCTCACTAAACAAAATAACACATTTTAGCTAAAAAAAATGGACGAAAAGTGATGGGGCTGGTCAACTTTAAAAGAAGTGTGCCTACTCTTTTGTTATATCAAATATAAGTGTATTACGGTAAGAAACTATTTGTTTGATTGTTGGATACGATACAATTTACGTCTTGTGAAAATTGACCTCCTCTCAGTTGCATTTTTTTTTATATTCTGTTTAGCATTTTTTATCTCGATATACCTCAATTTCAAACCTCGGTTTTCATTTAACATTGTGCGTATGGGAGGTTAATTGTTTTAGGTGCGTCATTTGTTATAACATCTTCTTTACTCTGTTTATAGTGGTGATCGTCTATGCATATAATGCATAGACGATCGCCGCTATAAATAGAGTAATGAAGATGTTATCTTTCTAGTAGATATTGATTTTCCATTGGGTCTGCAATGCAAAAATATTTTTATCTTTGCACTCCTCCGAGATGCAAAGACAAAAATGTTGAATGCTCGTTCAACGATAAAGTGAAATAATGTGTTATATTTGCATCCCTCTGAGAATTGAGATGCAAGATAAGGTCACGCGAGTTTCGACGAAAAATAATGTACTGAACTGAACTGCATTGATTCAAACTTTTCCTAGAAAGATATATAATTATTCATGTTTCCCTCGTGGAAGAAAGGAAATATTTCCCGCGCGTGTTCCTGACAAAACCTTGCTCCTTCGACGCTCGTTTTTTCAGTCACACGCTTGGAAAATATTTAGAGTATTCTTCACGGCTCAATTGGAAGAAAAGGATATCTTTTCCAAGCGTGTGACTGAAAAACCGAGCGACAAAGCAGCGAGGTTTTGTCAGGAACACGCGCGGAAAAGATTTCCTATCTTCCACGATGAAGACATGAAGAATTCTGTATCTGTCTAGGTAGAGTTTGATTCAGTTCAGTACTTGATTTTTTTGTCGAAGTTCGCGTGACCTTATTACGTCTTGAGGGATGCATCTCAGAGGGATGCAAAGATAACACATTATTTCACTTTATCGTTGAACGAGCATTACACATTTTTATCTTTGTATCTCAGAGGAGTGCAAATATAAAAATATTCCTGCACTGCAGACCCAATGAAAAATCAAACTCTACTAGAAAGATATCCTTATCTTCCACTCGGGGCCATGAAGAATACTTTATATCTAGATTGACGCAGCTTAAACAATTAACTTCCCATACGAATAATGTTAAATGGAAACCGAGGCTCTGTTCAGCAGCTGCTATCAGCACGCACGAGCTGTTTTCTATTGGCCAGCGCTAACGATATATTATCAATTATATGCTAGCGTGAAATAGTCATGGCAGTGCTTCTTGTAGCGACAGCCTCTCTGGAGCCTACCGATAATTTTGTGATTTCATACTGTTCTTGGATCCTTAGGAACATCTCTGCAACTAGAGTGAATCTGGAGAAATGAAGCATATGGCAAAATTCAGAAAAAAATATAACTTACTACTTAAAGAAAGTCTGTCCTTCTGTCTGTCCGTGTGTTCACCTACGAACTTTTCTTTATGCGTATTATTGTTCATTTACTTATTAAGGGCTTGTCCACGAGTAGCTATTACGGCCCAGTCAATACATGCAGGTATACAAAATAAAAATAAAACACACACGAAATAAAATGTACGCACACACATCATACACGGCACATAGAATGTCATTACACAAAGTGCTGCCGGCAACTGCAGCCGGACCGGGCAGAGTCCGTCACACCGCGGCAGCGCGTTCCACGACAAACGGCGCCCACGGGAAAGAGCCGCCGTGCAACAGCCAGGCGGAACGGGGCAGCTCCATCACAGCCTGCCATGGCGGTGGCGGCGCGCAACCGCCGGACAACGGCGCTACGTGTGCGAAACATGGCTCGCAACGAGTCCGGGCCAGACAGACGTTTAACAGCGCGATGTACGTTTGACTGCGTCACGTCGCGCGACCACGTCCCTGATACTAGGCACCCGAGCGCGCCGAGGCGGGATGGACATGGCAACCGACGGAGGCCAGCCACAATCGCGCTCAAAATGGATGACTTTTTGCCCAGTCGGTCCAGGCGGCAGATGAACACGCACCCCCGACTGAACGAGCAGTACTGGAGATGGGGAAGACAATAGCGAACAAGGATTATTTAGGATTTCAGGTGATAGGTGAGGACGACTGTAGGATGGATATGAGGATGCGTTGGGTCGACGGATAACGGAGATATGTGAGGCCCCAGCTCAGAGTTTGGTCGAGGAAACCACCTAGCATTTGATTGTTTTTGGGTCGAAATGTAACTGCCATTTTATCTTGAAGTCAAACTCTGATTTCGGCTTTCAATGGAATTTTTGAGTGCCAAGAAGAATGAAGCAGGTATTGTCTAATTCCATTTTTAACTGTTGTAGGCTAAACCAGTGGTTGAAGACTTAGTATGTTCTCATCGCCCGGGACTTCGAGCACTTGGAGATCAATTGAAATTGGGAGGTACTGAGTCCAGATTTGTGTGTCATCCGCGTAGGATACAGCGACCATGGGGCAGGAAACAGACAGGTCATTTACCGAAGAATTTAGGAAGAGGATTGGCCCACGATGATCCTGTGGACTGCGGGCGAGGGAACGCGCTGTGGAGCCTCCCGCGAACGAGTTGGCAGCGGCTAGAGAAGAGCTGCGAACCAGCGGGATGAGATGCCGACAACCCGAGCTGTCAGCACATCGAGTGGTCGACGCTGTCGAACGCCCTTGCTCAAGTCAATCGAAGGTCAGCGGACAGCGACGCAACGTCACCAGCATCGACCTTCCTGAGCCGCCCATTCGACAACATCGAGGAAGGGACATCTTCGGTAGAATGGGATAGACGGTAGGCATATTGGAAGCGGGAGAGGATATGATTAGTGATAGGTAGGAACTGAGCTGTGAGCACACTACTTTTTCGAGAATTTTCGACAAGGCTGGGAGGATTGAGATCGGACGAAAGTTGCCGGGAATATGAGGGTTGCCAGACTTGTGAATAGGAGTGACAATGGCAACTTTCCATGCATCAGGGAAGGTTAGGGTGGAAATGGATTATGTTGATTAGGTGAAGGATGTGGGGACGGATGCAGAAATCGGCATGTCGTCAACACCGACCGCCCCCGACGCACGCAGCCGACCTATCACGGTCGACAACTCAGGTAGGGTCACACAGTGGGGAGCGAAGGCCGACGCAGGCACTTTGTAAGGCCGCGGGCCGGCGCTAGAAACATCAGCTTGACCGGCGGCTCGGGTAGCCTCTTTTTGTCTCACATATAAGCGGCCGACCCGTCTCAGCCGGCCCGACCCGACCATAACGCTTTTCAAAAGCTTATATCTTTTGAATCACGCATCCGATTGACGAGCGGTCATCGCCCTCTGATAGCCCCATGCATAGCTAACAGTAAACTTGGATTTGACACGAAAATCAGGCCACTGCAGTATGGGGGCGAAAATGCATTGCTGTAATGCTAATGAAAGTTTTGCCAACGTAAATTATGCCGACCTAAATTAGCGTTACAGCGTTTTAATAATGCTGTTGCCTGTTACTTTAACCTTGATGTTTATAAATATGAATAATTTATTGATAGGTATTGGTCAGAATGATTGCACTTTTCAGCTATATCACTTTCTAGCGTCTCACACTCTCCGATGTTACAGTATATGGTGCAATCATTAAGGTCTTATAAGATAGTCAGTGTTTATATCATAGGTGTATTTTAGCACTGAAATATTTACATGAAACCATTGATTTCATATGGAGTATAAAAACGGTACACTTCTTTTCAAAATTAGGGTTGTTTTACCTTTTTTGCGTACCATAGGTTCGGAGCAGTAACATTAATCGTGAAAGACGAAAAAACACAAATTTGCGTTTATATAGCTGTTTTTTTGCACTCATCACGCGCTTTTCTCAGAGTTACACTGCATCCGCTAGCCCGTTAATTTCTCTACACGTCTGTGTTTGTCGCATTGCTGATCAGACAACCTGCTGCCGAAAATTATTGATCTGGGATGGCATCTATGTTTCGCGATTTTTCCGATGCTATAATTACATTTTCGGCCCCTTACTGCAGTGACCTGATTTCGTGTCAAATCCAGGTCTACTGTGATCTATGCCCCCTGCAATTAAATTATGAGTATGAACATGTTTCGTATCACGTGAGGGGTCAGCATGGCGCGTGACACGTGCCGCGTCAGGGGTGTCAGAAAATGTTATCCTGCTATAGCTAACAACTGGACCTATTAAGCTGAAATTTGGAGTGTGTTTTGAGACCACAGTCACACCACTGGCAATGTTTCAAGGTCAAACTCTGGGTCATACTGCACGTGCGCACGTGCACCCCTGTTCCGTCCACGAAATTACCTATAAAACAGCGTTGCAATACCGGACCTATATCTTGGCAACCAAAAGTCGCAAAGACACGGGTCGAACACAGATGCGTAGAGAAACGATGCGCCCGGCGTATGTACTGTGTTTCGATCAGCGGCGCGTTTTACGTTAGTTACAATGGCATAAGAAAACATGAAACAGAAGAAATTGGGCTGATATCAAGCGTATCCTCAGAAAAGAAAGCATTTTAAAGTTTCCCCATTGGCTTATAATGGAGAGTTAAAAAAGGACCTGTCCTTAGGTCGCCGATATAAAGAACTGCGATAAACAAACTGTAGGTAGTCATTCTCTCATGAAATCATGAAAGTACGAAACCAATCGGCCTAAAACTGTGGCTTTGCTAGAACCGCAAACTTTTTGGAGTTGGGGTCAAATGACCTGGCCTGGTGACCTGACCTGACATGACCTAATGTTAAAAAAATAGCAAGAGCTGTACAAAAGATTAATAAACAGGTACTGCAAATTTGGTTGCGCTACGTACCGCCGTTTTCCTGACATCCTGAAAAAACTGAGGGGGTGTCTAAACACCCCCTCCCCCGGCCCGGCACCGGGTAACATGAGAATTGCGAACCCTATGGTCTAGAAGTTTTTCAGCGCCCAAACACCCGAGTGTTGCCAACTGTTAATGGTGAGGCTGGTGCCGCCCACTGCCGGTGGCCAGGTGGCACTGGACGCGCGCATGCGCACTGCGAACATTGCATTTTCAAACGCAGGCGACCGCTCGCAAAGCCACACGACAGCGGGGTGTAAGTGCAGAGGTGATACCTGAGCTGTGGGCCAGAAATAAGCCGGAGCTGTGGGCCAGGGTGGGCCAGAAATAAGCACATCCGTGATTATTTCTATTGAATGTTTATTTCAAATCGCACAGTCACTAATGAGCTATAATTATGCTCAGAAATGAATGGCAAAACTCATTAACATCAGTCAAGTCAGTGAAGCTAACTCTGACAGCTTCTTCAGGCTCTTTACAGAAGATGCTCCAGATGGGCACCGCGGCGTTTTTTTTTACCAACAGCAGCCTGACGTCCTTCAGGTGGGCGATGGCCCTGTTGACGGTATCGGCAGGTACGCGGGCTACCTCTTCAACGAAGGCGATCTTTATCAGTCGTTCATCAGTCGTCGATGGTTTTTCTGCATACACCCTATCCTTCAGGCAACCCCACATGAAAAAGTCCATGTTAAGATCGGGAGAGCAGGGAGCCCACGGAACGGCCGTCTTAAGGCTGATGTGTCGATCGGAAAAGTGACTTTGTAGCTAGTTCAGGAACTCGGCACAGGGGTTGCCCGCCCCGTCCTGTGAAGGCCACTTTGGTGCAGTCATCGGGGCCTACCCTGAACTCCCTCCAGACTGGGTTCAGCTCGTCAAGTTGATGGTGGGCCTTTCACTCCATCATCAGCTTCAAAAAAAGAAAAGAGACGATGGCGTTTTCCCCGCCTTGTCGCATGGCAGGGCGGAATCCAGGGGGCAAAGGGGCCATTCCCTCCCAAAAACCCACCCAAATCGGCGCAAATTTGACACATTTCCTGGTGTCGTAAAACTAAGCAACTTTTACTAGAGAGAAAGTTTTTTTTTAAATCAGTTATTGATACAAAGCAAGCCGAAATCCGATTGAGTTTTCAGAATTATGCGATAATTTTTGGGATTTGCCCCCCCAAACTGTCAAAATCACACTTTCTGAATCCGCCAGTGCGCATGGCCAGCCATACTGCGACCTTCTTGAGTGAAGAGGTCGACTGAGCACCTCATATGGTCGCTCTGTGCCCAAGTTTATGGCTTTGTGAGAGTTGTCGTAGCCTTCTAGCCAGAATTGTGCCTCATCACTGAACCACAACTTGTCAAAGACCTCCGGGTTTTGGGTGAACCATTCAGCCATAGTTACCAGACGCTCCAAGTCACATGGCGATAGCTTATGATGAATTGAAAGATGATACGGAGGTAGTCCCAGATTTTCCTTCATGATTCTTCGCACAGTCGTCCTGCTCAGATTCAGCGACTGGGATCGATGCCGGGTGGACCTTTTTGGGCTCTGCTGGACAGAGGCTGCCACCCGTTAGACGTTGGCTTTCTGTCTGGTGGTTCTGACTCGTCATGATGGTTTTCTTTTTTCCATTGACCAAAGGTAAAAGACTCGGCCAATATTTTTTGCCTTCTACTATACTGGATTTGCGTGCATTGAATAATCTCACCTGATGTAGGTACCTGCTTGAATATGAATGCGTCACCTCTACCCCGTCAACAAAAATAAATGCTGGTCTGGCATAAACAGCGTATACCCACTGCTGTGCCGGTCTAGGCTGTGTGTCAGTTTTATCGAAAGATGCACTTGAGCCAGTCACCATGTGAAAAGACAGTGCGTCATAGGAATGGACAGAAGGGTAATGTTTCCTCCCCCGTAGCCACTGGCGGATCCAGAACGTGGGCATGGAAGGCTAAATTTCCCAAAGTTTCATCGAATTTTTACACAAAATCGTCGGATTTGGCTTCCTTGTACCTTACTGAACGGTTTAAAACAAATATGCTTCCTTAAAAGTTTATTAGATTTCCCTCTACAAAGGAAAATATATCAATATCGCCTATTTCAGGCGATATGGGGGGCTAAGGCCCCAGCCTCTGGATCCGCTAGTGCCCGTAACCCGCGAGATTGGCATCCGTGACGATATTTGAATCCGACGACGTTATTGCAGTGATCAAAATGTGCCTTGTCAATTTTTATTTAAAATTATGATTGGAGGCTAGAGCTAAAAATTAAATGTCTGAAATTCGAAGAAAACTCAAATTAAGGGTAGGTTAGGTTATGATGGAGCAGACCCGTCATTTTCGTAAGACGACAGACCTGTACAAGCCTGATTCAGCTGAACGTCCCTAATGCATTGTAGGGTATAGGTAACCACTAACCAGTCCACAGTAAAACTATTGAACGTGAAGCTATTTCCGTACTGTTTCATATTTCACACCTGGTTTAGCCTTACGTGCCCGCTTGGTCATCGCTCAAAGCGGCGTTCGGCTGGTTGTGTAAAAATCATATAGTATCGCGATCTGTACCTGCCAAGTGCCAAACTGTGCTACGTGAACCGGATAGGACAATTTCCGTTGCATCTCCCGTTGCCTCCTATTAATGCGAGTAAAGCTATAAAGCATTTGGGCTGAATTTAGAGCAGAGCAGATTAATCTTGCTTCTCTGCACGCACGGTTGGCCGTCGATATCCGTGTCCTTCTGAAGATGAATGTGAATTCTGACAGCCGCATTGCTATCTCTTATTGCGGTATGCCTGCACGCTGCACGGTGTATCATAAATAGCATCGCCATGATTTGGTATTTGGTCTGGCACCTTCCAGGGACTCGTCTGAGGAAATTTGACTGAAGGAAGGGGGCTGAAGTGAACCTCAATACCTACATACAGCTAACCCGGCATTGACCGGGGTCTCAGCCGAACACCATTGACTGGGGTGCAGATATTGTCCCCTCGTTATATCCGAAACCAATGATTTCAGCGATAAATACATACAAGGCAGTATTTCGAAGCTCTCAATAAGATGTATCTATTTTTTTAAACTTGAAAAATAGCCGTTTTCACGATGGGTTATGTTGCGCGAAATGTTTTAAAACATTTTAAAATATTTTAAAATGTTTTAGTACTAGCCGTTTTCACGATGGACTAATTTGCGAGAAATGCTTTTACCCTCGCCCTACGGTCCCATAGGGCGAGGGTATCAACATTCAACAACATCAACAACATTAGTCCATCGTGAAAACGGCTATTACTAAAACATTTTAAAACATTTTAAAATGTTTTAAAACATTTCGCGCAAAATCATCCATCGTGAAAACGGCTAATATGTCAGGCCAAGGTCAGGTCAAAGGGTAAAATCGAGGCATTTTAGTTTATTGGCCACACTTTACTTCCAAAGCTTTTGATTGCGATCATCATTACCCAAAGTGCTCACAGTAGTAAAATACGCATTGTGAATAAGCTAAAGTGAGATTGTTGGCTAAGTTCATGATCAAGGTCAGGTCACAAAAGGTCACTAAGCTTAAAAGATCTACAAAAGTCATGTGACACATGTTTGATGTGCTATTTTAAACGTATAATTAGATGATAGTAGTCATTTTACCATCTGACCTCATTTATTTGAAGCTAGTCAAGCTGCATGCACTTTTTTCATGTTGATGTCCAGCTGGCAAGGTCAGGTCACATGAGGTCATAATTTCAAATTGATAAATTTAGCTAACAAGGCATATTTCTATAACATTTTTATCTCAGCAGTACAGTGTTAGCGATTGTTTGTCTGTATCTGTTCATCAAAAGACAAAAATAACAATTTTTATATATTTGAAAACATCATGTCATGAGTTACATTACTTAGGGAGCCATAACTTATGAGTAAGTAAAAAATGAAGATACTACTTTGAAATCTGGCTTTGGTATTGCTCATATGTGGTCCTCTAAAATATTTTCCGTTTTTAACATCTTGATTTTTTGATAATGTGAAATTTTCCGAGAAAAATGTCTTACTTTGGTATTTTTGGGGGTAAAAAGACACATTTCACAAATAGGATATAGCCCTGTATAGGAGGGTACCCTGTATACCTACGATAAGCTATCCTTTAAAATTTTGTTCTACATTTTACTCAATATAGGTGGCCTTTGTACGGCATGTTAAGTTAAGCTGATTTTTTCGTCAAACTCCTATGTAGTGACGTCACTAAATTTGTTATATCTAAAAAAACATCTGCATAATTGCTTCAATTTTGCACATAAATGTATCATTGTTGTAGGAAAAGGTACCCACAGTTTCACATTTAAATCGAAAATAGATTTAGAGCTATCGAAAAAGTTTGTCATGGGGGCAATATTCCCCCCCCCCCCGGTCAATGGTGGATTAGCACATGCTTCCTCGCGCTGAGAAATTTTTGCAGTGAACGTAAAGTAAAGTGTACATTTTACAGATGTGTTTCATTCATATGCATAGGTGTATGAAACGAACGTTTCTTTTCGTCGCACATCGTGCGTTGCAGGCAAACGCCTGTCAGGCCGGATTTCGACTTCTCTATTAGGTTTGGCTTCTCTCCTTGCCTCTGGAAAGCCTTACCACGTAATCGGAGGATACTGAAACGGTAGTTATAATACGCATATGTTTACTGTCACAATACAAAACAAGTGTTACAAAATGTTCATAATGTATTTGTTGGCTCACGCTGTCGTGCCACAAACGTCCAGTAGTGCCACATTATCTGTGCTTACACGTTAAAGGAAATAGTTCACCTTGGATTGTTTTTTCAAACACAATTTGATTACATTTTCAAATACAACTTCTTTTCAAATGTAAAAAAAATAGCCATACATTCGGCCAGTTCAGGACAGAAGGACGTAAATTAGTTAAATTCATCAAAAACTATATGGCGTCACTCTCCGAAACGTCAAAACGCGGCTCAGCCAAATCAGATTCGAATGTATAGTCGCGTAAGATTACTGTACAGCCTCTGCCCAGGCGTGTGCGGCCCACATGAGCCTCTGCCCAGGCGTATGAGGCCCACAATCCTTCAACAAAAAGTTAAATATATTCAGCTGGAGAGCCCTTTCAGCCCAGAAACCTTGAAGGGTTTTTCAACACGGGCTACAAAACTGCTATCTCAGTTCAAAACCCATGTTGAAGGTGAACGATTTCTTTTAATGCTCCAGATCTATGGAACTGCTATCAGGCAGCGTTTGCCATACGTGTCGCTCTTAGTGACAAGAACGCGTCTGCCGATACTCGACATCTAGCTAGTAGCTTTAAGTGCAATTACTTTCAAAAGCAGCTTGGCCACTTTTATATATATCCTGTTATCCTGTTGTCTCCTGTTATCTATGTATATATATATATACGCCGGAAGGCCCTGAGCGAGTCAGAGGGCCCCCTGAACACTCAGAATGGTCCCCTAGTCAGCACAGAGGGCATTCTGACAGCGTCGTTAGGGCCCTGGGCAGCGTCGGAGGGCAGACCCTGGGCAGGTCGGAGGGGCCCCTGAGTTTGTCGGTAGGGCAAAAAAGCAACCAGCGCAGTTCCTTACCAGGTAGAAAGGGCCCCTGAGCAGGCTGGAAGACCCTTAGCCATACCAAAGGTCCCCTGATAAGTTCAAAGGCCTCCTTTGCAGGTTAGAGGGGCTCCTGATCAGACAGAAAGGGACCCTGGAAGGGTCAGAAGGGCCTATGAACAGATTTGTGAATGATTCAATTTTTCATGAATGATTCAATCATGATTAACCGGCAAACATGAATAATCAATCATGATTCAATCACTCAACACTACAACTGGTGAATGATTCACAGTGACTCACAGGCCTACGTGAATCAATCATTAATTATTAATTCAATAAATCATTCATGAATGACTCAATAACAAAAATTAGCAATGTGTAGGTGCAAATGACAGTGCATATATTCGGAATGAAGGTGTTAACAGACCAAATGAAGGGGTTGAAAGTAATCTTGACATGTGCTGACTCAATTCCATTCCCCATTATGAGGGTTTGCATAGTTTCTGCTGTTCCCCCAAAAAAGAATTATGAATTATGCTATGAATGATTCAATCACCCTATTTTATTTGTATGAATGATTCAATTAATGATTCGTTGAATTATTCATGAGAAGGTGAATCGATTCATTAATGATTCACGTAAAAAAGGGATGATGAAATAAAAAAAATCAATCAGAATCAGTCACAAGTCTGCTCATGAACATGTGAAATGGACCCCTCACCAGTACGAAGGGAGCAGACCTTTTTATCCGTTCTACTGGCCCTTTCAACGCTCGGGAATGGGCCCTCTTGAGGACCCCCTGGGCAAAATCCTGGCTAGGTACCTGATAGAAACCCCTTTGAGGCGCCACTCCCGGATGAAATCCTGGCTACTTGCCTGGTTCATGGGCCTTTCTAGGGCCCTGAGGGTCCTGATCCAATTCAGATCATTAAAAGTTGAAGAAAAATCAGTGCATCACAAAATGAAGTGGCCGAAATCCGTAGAATTGTCAATAACCGTTTTAACGATGGATTATTTAGCACGAAATGTTTAAAATACTTTAAAATGTTTTAAAATGTTTAAGTAGTAGCCGTTTTCACGATGGACTAATTTGCGATTTAAAAAAAAATGTTTTAACCCTCGCCCTACTGGACCTAAGGGCGAGGGTTAAAATATTTGTCGCAAATTAGTCCATCGTGAAAACGGCTACTAATGAAACATTTTAAAACATTTTAAAATGTTTTAAACATTTCGCGCAAAATAATCCATCGTGAAAACGGCCATATCTAGTTTTTGGTGGGCGGTCTTTCAACGCTCGTGAAGGACCCTTTTGAGGCGCCGCCTCCCCCTGGTGGAATTCTGGCTACGTGCCTGCATAATGCATATGTTGTGATCAGTTAACACAAATCGTCAGTTTCAATTATGTTTTAAATCACTTTATTAGTGTTTCTTTCAAACGCTCAAGCTGTTTCTTCAGGCACATTCTAGTATCAACGATTTTTGCTGATATTTTTCAGCTATTTTGTTTGTAAATACACTACTATTTCTCTGTTTCATATTAATTATGCTGAGTCTGCATTTTGAGCATTTTTTCACCATTTTTCATAAATGTTATTAGAAACATCATTAACAAAATAATTCAAAGAAGCTTTAACGTAGTGCACACTATACACGGGAAAAATAATTAACATTTAAAATATATTTCCAACCATGGGTTTTTATCAGCATACTTAATGGGGCGGGGCGGGGCGAGGTGGGGCGGGGCGGCGTTGGTGGCGTTGGCGGTGGCGGTGGCGGTGGCGGCGGCGGTAGCGTTGGCGGCGGCGGCGGCGCGCGCCTTCTGCGTGCGCCGTCTGCGTTTGGCTACCTAGTGCGGTGCCGGTGGCGTATCAGTTCAGTCAGCGGCGGTTGGTACAGACGTACAGATCAGCGCCAATGACCTCTCCAGTGTGGTGGTGTGCGCGGCAGCCCGTCCTCTGCGACGCTGTCGAGGGCCTAACTGAGCAGCAGACGACGTCAGACATGCTGGTGAGTGTAGGCCAACACCGACACCGAAACTCACCAGAGCCGTCCCTCCGGCTCTGGGAGGCCATCCCTCCGGCGCTGGGAGGCCATCCCTCCGGCGCTGGGATGCCGTCCCTCCGGCGCTGGGAGGCCATCCCTCCGGCGCTGGGAGGCCGTCCCTCCGGCGCTGGGAGGCCATCCCTCCGGCGCTTGGGAGGCCCGTCCCTCCGGCGCTGGAGGCCGTGTCCCTCCGGCGCTGGGAGTCCATCCCTCCGGCGCTGTGAGCCGCTCCAGTCCGGCGCTGGAGGCCGTCCGCTGCCGGCGCTGGGAGGCCGTCCTCCGCGCTGGGAGGCCATGGCCTCCGGCTCGCTGTGGAGGCCGTCCTCGGCGCTGGTGAGGCCATCCCTCCCAGAGCCGACACTCGTGAATATTAACCTCTCGCACGAGGCGGGGATCCGCGCCAACTTTGAACGACGAGGGGTACCAGAGGGACCAAGCTCTATCGAAGTTATTTGGGTTCCTTACAGGTCAGATAAACATACGAGGTCTAGAGGTCACCAGTAGTCAAATTTCAGCAATGTATAGTGTCCTTCACAAAGACGCTTGCATCTAAAGAGCACTAGAACAGCTAGCGATGTGTGGTGGAGTTAAATTAATCTCGAGTTAGATTAAATTTGCTGTCCACAGAATAACAAAAAATGCCTCAGGTCAACGGCTAGGTCAGGAGACGCTACTGAACTTAATACATTATAAAAGCTGTTAAGTTGTATTTTGAACTAACTTCTGGCATAGATAACAAGAGAACTGTTATCTATATGCCTAAACTGTTATTATCCTGTAATCTACATATGCATATCACATCACATGCTTATGTTATATATCTCTCCTGTTATCTGTGCTTCTGGCAAAGGTATGACACAACTGGTAGATCCAGGGTGGGGGCATCAGGGACCCCTGCAGGTATCTGGGGAGGGCATCAAATACAAGTTCCCCCCCCCCCCTGCGTGTTCCCGACACTGCGTAAGAAACAAATATCTTAGAGAAAAACTGGGGAAGGTAACCATTTGTGGGGTTAAGATAGTGCAATTTATTTTAAACAAATGCAGTGCAGTCCAAATCCAGCTACCCACAGTAAAAAATTGAAAACTTCGCGCCGCTTCGCGGCATCACACAAGTTTCGCAATTCCTTATGCAAAATTGGAAAATGGGAAAATAAATTGAATTATGTGTCTGACAGAGGCTCTCCTTGACGGTAACTCCTGACCCCAGGGCTGCACTTCATTCATAAAATATGAAATTCCAAACGGGCTACATTGTCAAAGCTTACGTAGTGCCGAGATCAAAAAAATTGCGATGCCGAACGCAACAGACGCGGTCAACGGCACCCAGAAGCTGCTCCAGCGGTGCCCAGCTTGGTGAACCGAAGAGCTAGCAGTGAGGAACAGACAAGGACCATCTCTGAAAGTCATCTCCCACCAGGCTGCTCCAGATTCACAGGGACCATTGATGCGTGGAAAAGACGTTCTGCCTCTTGCTGCTTTCAAACCGTTTGCGCTTTTACCAGTTGTTTGTTACATATCGCTACATTTATATGGTTACAGTTATTACTATCATATGTAAACACTATTGAGTGCTGACTGCCACTTGTCATCGTGATTTACTCTCCTAGGCTTATGTATGTATATTAAAAACTACATTCATTTCAATATTTGTAATCATACCGAACTGTGCAACCAGGAAAAGGGTTACATGAGGCTTGGCTCCAATTACGATCTGGTTCCAATATGAAAATTCCATTTTCCACGTCCTAAAATTAGCATTTGAACGCCACTTCGGGGCGCCACATCGGTGGCCATTGTCATAGGAACTCATCATCATCGTAGACGATGATGTAGACGATGATGATGATTCAGCGTTTCGACGAACCTTCGTCGTAACGCTGAATTGAATGAATAACATTTTAGCTTCCTATTCACTGCAAGGCCCACCGCCTATATTAATGGGTTTTATCAGGCAAACCCCTAAAAAAATCGCGCCGCTTCGCGGCGCTAAATCACTTATAGGGAAGTAATAACCTTTTTCCACAAGACGCGTCTACCCTCCGAATTCTTGAATTTCTTATTATATACTAGCTGGGATACCCGGCGTTGCCCGGGCAATGAATTACCTAATGTTAACAATAATGACACACTTGATGTATTTTTTAAGTGGTGCAAGGAATACAAAGACGCAGAAAAAATCGAAAGTTCTCAACATGTACATTCAAAGTTGCAAAGACTGTTTTTAGCTAAGGTCAAAATTCAGGTCGCTAGAGGTCATCAAAAGGTCAAATTTAACAGTTTTTGGACTTCGTTTCGAACAGCCCCCGTATACCTCATGAACTATGATAGATAGGAACAATCAGATAAAAGCAATAGAAAGCTCATTGAAAATGCAAGCGGACTGGGTGCCCTCAAAATTGAGCTCAGATCAATAGTTCAGGCTCCAGAGGTCATCGAAGGTCAAAAATACAGTTTTTGGTATTTTTTCCAAATAACTTTTTATCTAAAAACGATAAAGCAATTATTTGAACACCATCGTGCTTGTCTCGTCGAGGCGCTTTAAAAATATACATGGTGATCTGATAAGGTCACTTTCAAAATTTGACCTTAGGTCAAGGTCATTTGGTGACCCAGGTAGGTCATAGTAAAAATATTTTGTATTTATTTTTGGTCCAAAACCTGCCTGTCATTATGCTGATTCAGAAATTGTATGGGTTTTGTATCCATAACCAAAGGTTTTCGATTCCATAGCGGTGGCAAACGGTTATCCATTTGCCCTTTATTATGTAGATTTTGGTTGTTGGCGGTGCGTTAACTTGCCGGCATGGGTCCAATAGCACTTCATTTTTTCAGTTATGATTCTACCTGTTTGACGTTTTGCGTCATCACTACTCTGGAAAGGCTTTACTGAAAAAAGTGATATAAGTTATAAGTAAATGAAGCATTGGGAAGAAAGGTGTTAAAATTATGTTCAAAGAGCAGGAGATAGGACAGCATTATCAAAGGAATATATGTATAACGACATTAAGTTATATGCATGTGCTTGGTGAGTGTCATATGTTGAACGAACTCTATTTTTCCTTGCAGGGAAATTTGGTGGCCCCGATGGACAAGCCACCGCCTCCGGTAAGTTGAATGCCTTTGGTTGAAACCCGATCTGTTCTCGTAGTTCTGTTGCTGTTTGTTGTTGTGGCTCCATTTGTTCTCCAGGGTCGTGACTTGACAACATATCTTATTTTGTACTATCTGTAAAAAGTTGGAAGCTCCTAGATAATCTTACCTATTAAGCTTCTGCGATGCCCATTAAATGAGAAACACCTGCAACTACACTCGTATGTAGACATTTTATCCAAATTCGGGGTTACAATTACTAAATGTAGTAAACCATAGAATATTTAACAAACTGCCTTGCCCTGCAAAATAAAGACTTTATTGAATGTGAAAATATGACAGCAAAGAAAAATACACCATGCCGTATTTGATACAAAAGTGGCGCATTTCGCTAATTCTGCTGGCTTTCTATCATTCAATGTGTTCTTCTTCTTGAGAAGTAACGCTCTGGTGTATACCCGACTGGCGTGGGTTGACCCATATAACCTTGCTTTTGCCCCGGGAAGCAATTCCTGTCCTACAAATTCAAAAATTGACCGATATTTACAAAAGACTCAGCAATTTTGATGTGTTGATGCCAACCACGACCTAAAGAGACCCGTTGAGATCTCGTCGATGCCTGCCAGGTTTTGCCGACTGGCACTTTGGATAAACCCTTTTGGTTACTGTATCGCCACCACGTAAAAGCTACGTTGATTGTGAATCGCTCCTGATCAAAATAGCGTCAGACGCACCACTTTCCCTACTACCTACTGCTACAAATTGGTACCAAATAGAGGAAACACGATTCAGGATAAACATAACTTTTTTTTACATTATCTTATAACTTATGATATCAGCGCAATGGCATTATTGTGCAGTAAGATGACTTTGTTTTTAACCTCATTACAGTGTGAAAATATGCAATAAGCTTACGAAATTTCTGCTATCATGCGTTCAATTCAAGCAGAACACTATTTACTATATTGTACTATTTGTACTATATTGCAGAGTCTTCTATAGGTTTTATGAATAATTAAAGCAAATCTGCATACATAAATATTGTCATTTCAATTTGTGTGTTTAGCTATATTGCTTGTTTTCTATATTGATAGCTTCTTGCATAGGGATTGTCCATTGTCTGGTCACATTAATCATGGTCAAACAATCTTAACACTGGATACATTCTAACACCAGTTATGTTGGTGATGTAGACACTACTGACACATCACACTACCTATATTGCCGATAGCAGAGCCTATTTTAACATGTTAACTGAGCGACTTATCCCCTGCAGTGCCTTAAAAAAAAAATCCCTCCCCCGCCCCCGTCACCAGTGGACGCTAAAATCCCTGCAGCCGATGGAAAGAAAAACGTCTTGAATTGTCCCCAGCTAAGCCAGTTTGCTGCAACCAATTGCTGCATCAAAAAAAAATTGCATCCAATTTGTATGTGTTGGTGCCCTGCCCTGCCCCAACGGGATCGAGTTGAAAGCTACCCCGTTGTGCAGACTGGCAGCTAAGTCAGGGAAATAATCGTTCATGATGACGAACCGACGCTACCTCCCCCTCACGGTTAACAATTTTTCGCTGAAGAAATGGAGCAAAATTTTCACCAACCCTCAAGCCTATATCTGCCAGTGGAAATCCCCTCAGTGAAAATTCCTTACAGAAGCCCTTGCCCGATAGCATCACAATGCTGGTGTTAGTTAGAACATGTCCAGGTTTATAGTCGTTAGTATAACAGACTTTATGCTATTAGCAATGTTTGTTTGTTTGCCAGTAGCATCTGGGGTAAAACTCCAATATTCAGACTCTTCCTAAGCTCAGACTTGCTCAGACAGACTATCCCCCTCACCACCAATCAGGGGCGGATCCAGGATTTTTTCGGATTTTTGCGGGGAACAGGGGCGCATTTTCAGGGAACAGGGACGCATTTTTTCTGGGAAATTGGGGTGCCATATTTTCAAACCCGGGTACATCTTGGATTTTTCCGATGATGCTGCATTTTTGCCGTCATGGGCCTACAGGGGGCGCCAAATATTAATTAATAACAACAAAATTCTGCAAAAAACGCAAATTTTCAATGATTACTCCTTAGCTAGTTTGCATTTTTCCACTATAGGTACTATTTGTACTATATTGGTAGAGTCTTCTATAGAATACTAGTTGCCGTGCCTTAAGGCATCACAGCAGATAGTAGATCTCCCACCATAATAGACCATCACTAATGCTCGCTCGCGGCGGCATTACAGCATATGGCATGTCGCAAATGCAATGTAAATTGACTAGGAACAGGCACATAATAAGTTTATTGATGTCTCAAGCTCGTGACTGGCCCATCTATGCACGTGGCATCCGGCACTCGCTGATGCTGAGGATCTGTAGACACGGAAAGGGAAATGAAGAGCCCACCTGCACATCTCCTACTGCTCACTTATGTAATATATCTTGCTATTAATCATTATCTAACGTTGATTTTGTATTGGTTGATTTTTAGGTAAGTTGGTGCGCATCTAGTCAGTCTCAGGAGCTGTCAGCCCGGGACCAGGCCCACCCACACCACATAGTAAGAGAGCTTACTGTTTACGATACATCAATGGTACATCATCGGTAAGTTCAGATACTATCGCAAATGGCGATGCTGTATTTAGTTGAATAATGCGTCATAAAGAGGAGTCTTTAGGGGACAGCTGGCTGTATGTTCGTCTTCATTGAAGAATGTAGATGCATTCACATTGTAGAAGCGTGGATCTCTTGTTTGTCTACATTCTGCAGTCTCGTCATCGTACATGTCACTTTTCCCGACACCACTGCCTTTGCCTATCACTTCACTAGCATTAGATAGTTTTGCCCTTTGTCTTGGTCAGGATATAAACAATAATAATATAATATATATAATATATATATATGATATATAAATTATACTACATATTTAAGTATTTATTATTATATACTATATATATAATATAATATATATATATATATATATAATATGTATGTATATATATATATTTATTTATTTATATTTATATATTGTATATAATATATATATATATATTATATATAATGTTTATATATATTATATATATATAGTACATATTGTTAGTTATATATAAGAGCACATTCACACCATTGCTTAAGTAACTTATAAACAGCGGGAACGATGTGATTTGAGACCACAACACTGGCAATGTCACGCAAGTCAAACTCTGTGTCACACTGCAATTCCACACGTGCACGCCGATTTACTGGCGTCTTATTGGTCACTATCCACCCATAAAATATAAGCCGTTTTCACGATGGATTATTTTGCGCGAAATGTTTTTAAACATTTGAAGCTGTTTTAAAATGTTTTAGTATGCAAGTCTTAGTATATGATATATTCCAATCAATAGGATTCGCTGGCCATTGCTGGGCGAGTCCATTATGAGACCAAGGGAGGTCAGTCCGTTGAGCGACCAATAGCGTGCCCTGGACATTAATGTTTTGGAATCTTTTGAAAAGTTTCAGAAGGTGGAGTTCTGTCATCACAACTAACCTAGGAATAATTATCTTGATAATTACCACCAAATCACAACTTTGTAACATTATATTCTTATAAGCATATTACAAAATATGAGAGACATTTTAAGACAAAAATCGCATGCAAACGTAGAATGTTTCACCTTTCTGAAAGTTGTCAAATGTACGCCGCTTGTGGTGCAAACTATTGAATAATTGCTTCCGAACACGATTATGACATTTGTTTCTCGCATGCAGTGCTTAATTTAATAAAAAGTTAAGTTTTAATATTTGAATTGATGACGTCATATCAAGGAATTTCGGGAAGTAGAGAAAACCTTCAGGCTGCCAAATCATATGGCACAATTTTTCAAACAATTATGGCGACTCGAATACAAACCAATATTTGTTTATCGCGGCGTTTCGAAAATATCACGGCGTCCTATCATTGATTGCTCTATAAAGCACACGTCGAATCTTTGCCATCGTTTAAAAATTGCATTCTATTTTATAGATAGCTACAAAGCGGAGCACACAGAACAATCCATCGGTAATTTTTGACAAGGTACCTGCCGCTATTCGGTCGTTGCACCGTGTACAGGTAGTGTATACTGTATATAGGGCCGGATGGTGCAGCTAATTTGATGACGTCACTGGTTCAGGAGAAAATACTCGTTCGCAATTATTCGCCCGCAAATCTCGCCTGGGACCTTATGGATGAATCCTAATCGAACCTTACCTAACCTTTATTATGTATCACTGCTGATGGAGGTTCGAAACAATTCCTCGGTGGAGATTGGTTCAACTAAACTTTTTCATAAGACACCAATGACGTCATCAAACCGGTGATCACCTATTCAGCCGGTACCCAGCTATCGAGAAACGAAACACGTAAAAATATCCAAGGAATATTCCAAAACAAGTCGATGAACATTGACATTTGATAAATAGAGATGACGACATCGGCTATATGCGGTGATTCAAATACACTAGGGCCGTAAGTTTTGCCGATGTAAAAACAAAACTCAAAATTACTTTCGGTTTTACCTCTGTGGGTGTTTTAACTTCTACACTTCTTAATTTCAATGCAAATCCAACAAAATAGCTATCTCAACTCAAATATAATGTTAATTTGAAACATTCCCTTGATAAGTAATAAGTATAAGAAAACTTGCATACTAAAACATTTGAAAACACTTTTAAAAAATAAAACATTTCGCGCAAAATAGTCCATCGTGAAAATGGCTATTGCTATGTCTTGCTTTCTCACTGACTTCCTTTGACATATGTTTGAATACGTTTGACTATACCTCGTTCCATTCCCAGCTTACAGTCGAAGCGCTTTAATGATAACATCATGCGAGTAATCTGAAGCGAAATTTTAGGAACCATGAATTCATGAAAAATCCGACGAGTTGGCAACTCTGGTAAGTCCAAGGTAAGTCCGTTGGGTAAGTTCCAACAAATAGGTTGCTGTTCACAGTTCTTATACTATTTTCTTTGCAATATGTATTACATATTTGAGCATTTGTGTATGTAAATACTTTCTAAGCATTATTCGGTTCGTGGATCGCGTAAGCCAGATAGTTGATACATAATGTTCATATGTTATATACGGAAGGTGAATATGAACGTCTTAAAGCATCAGACACAATGTCCGCTTTATCAACGTCGGAAAAGAAGCCAGTAACGTGACTAGTGTGTCTCAGAGAACAGCTATCGCCTAAGAAGGTAAGATGGAAGAGGTAATAAGAAACCCACTGCGGAAAGTAAACAGCCATGGTAGATAAACAATGTGTAATAATAATAAAAACATAATATTGTAATGTATTTGCGAAATACAGCTGAGAGTTGCATAAACAAAACGGATATGATCGTGAAAGCAAATGGTATTTCAACATAAAGTCACTTTACCTGTGAGTTCGACGGCAGAAAAACCGAGCCAAAACGGGCACGGCCGGTCGGAGCTCACTGGAGCACAGTATAAGCCGACCGGCCGATTTTCGGCTGAATAACTCTGCCAAAATTGGTATTGACTGTTGTTTTCCTATCTCCTGCAAACAGCTGAAAGCGATTCGGCTGCAAGCTTGGAATGAAACGGAGGTCTGGCTCTGGCTAGGTGTATAATGTCTGGCTTTCTCTAACTGATCAATGATAATGTTCTGCACTTGGCTCATCTTTTGAAATAATCACTTTCTAACACCGACCTCACACTAGGCCTGTTTACACCGCACTAAATATATTCTGCGGAAAATTTTCCACGGAATTTCTTTCTACATTTTCGACCGTAATTTCCCTAGATTTTGGGTACCATTCTCCCGATCTACTTTCTTATCCGTGTCTGCTCGCGTGTCGTGTGCTGCGCCAATGCGACGAGATGAAATTACGGTCGAAAATGTAGAAATAAATTTCGTTGATTTTTTTCGCGGAATATATTTAGTGCGGTGTAAACAGGCCTACTGACCAGGTTTGGTTCGATCTGCATTTGGCTGATTGTGTTATGTATGTACAACCTACCAAGAAAACAAAGAGCTGCTTCTATGGAAGTGGCTAAATGGACAAGTTGCAGGATGTTTGGTGAATATGTGCAAAATAATAAGAAAAATGTGCTGATCAACGTGATACACATCATTTTGCTACAGAGCAATATTCACAGAGATATTTGCATGTAAAAGTTTATTATTTATAAAGTACTTGATGTAGTGACGTCATTTAGCAATAATATTGCGCATCCCTATGGAAATTGGAAACGCATGTTATTTCCAAAATTTCCCGTGGCAGATATAAATGGTTAAACGCTTTCCTATGACTTTCTGTTCACACCAAACTACTCAGAAATTCATGGAGATCTATGCTGTGTAAGTTTAAACAACCACAAAGCGTCATCTTAATATCCTCTAGAGCACATGTTCAGAGATAGGCTCCGTTTCGTGGCTGAGGCACAGCTCTGCCCTCCACCCAACCACCAAGCTGCTACGAGCTACCTGCCGGCAGGGATGAATCCGCACTGCAGTTCCCACGGCTGTCTTTAGTTGTTCCTGGTCTGGAGCTCTTCTTAACACCTATTACTCGATTAGTAACCTCCACAGGAAAGCTGTTAAGTGGGCTAAATCAGATGCTGCCCTCACTGAAACACTGGCCCCAGAAACTACTTGTAAAATGCGACCGTGCCTCAATGCTGTCTTGAAATAGCGTTGCCGGGTCCAGAGCTTGTATGGAAATAGATCTAGATCATCCTTAGGATCCTTTTGGCTGTAGCAATCCGTTAAAATGCTTTGAGCTGCCGTTTAAGATTATTGATTTTGGTCACAAGGTAGAATTCCACAATTTTTTAGTTTTGTGTTGTTCAAGTAAAGTTGCATGATTGCAAATGAATCGATATCTGCTTGAAAACGGCTATATCACGTGCTTTGATTTCCACGCGATTAACGTGATGATGAATTTTGCGTTTGAACCTCATTTTACAAATCATGTGTCAACGAACTCCTAAAATACCTCAGGTATCATTGCGCCTGAACTATTGTAAATTGGCGTCACGACCAATCAGAAGAGCAGAAATTGTAAATTACGTAAATATACTTAATTATTTAAAATCCTGAATAATTCAGGAGAATTTATATTAAATTGACTTATAAAATATTTTAAATTGCGTTCAATCAATTACATAAAAACAGGGGGTTAGGTAACCTGCAACTTGTCCATTCTGCACCCCAACAAGAGTGACATTTTGATGCTAGTAATTGGTACAGCTTTTTTCCATGCACAATTAGGAAACAGAATTTGTTGCTCAGGTGACACCGTAACCCGCGCACTTGCAGGGGTTTCGCGCGAACACGAACTGCAGGGGGGTTGATTTCGCGCCCCCCGCCGTGAGATCTCCAAAACTACGCAACGTAGCGAACTAAGCGGAAACGGCATTAGATAGCTCAGGCAAGTTCTATCGAAAGTATTTCAAGTCCTTTTTCTTGATCAGGTCACAATTGAAGGTCAACCAGTGGTCACCAAAAGGTAGATTTTCCGGTTTTAGGACTCTTTTAGGACTCTTTTCCACGCCCCGATTAATCTCGAAAAACTATGATAGCTGGGCAAACATTAGAGAGCAATCGATGCTTATTTAAATTTGCAATCGCATTGTATGTCCTCAAAAATTGATCTCAGATCAAATAGTTTCAGGCTACCAGAGGTCCATGAAAGGTCCAAAAATACTGGTTTTTAGCCAAAACAGTTTTTTCGTGAATAGCATGTCACCTAAGAAAGATAGGGAAATCATTTGACCCATCGTGTTTGTCTCATTGAATGCGCTTTGAAACATATACACGGTGATCTGGTAGGTCATTTTCAAAATTTGACCTCAGGTTCAAGGTCATTTGGTGACCCAAGGTAGGTTCAATGTTGCATATGGAGCAGCACGCGGCCTAGCGAGACAAACACATGGTGTCAACTAATCGTCTCTATCTCTTTTCTATCAAAGTTAATAGCAATCATTGCTGATGCCTCAGATGACGCCAGATGACCTTGTAGAAAGTCATGAGCATCAATTGCGCTTGATCATTCAGAACGAGCTAAAATAGCATGATTCCTGAAAATTAGCCGATCCCAATGAATGTACTGAAAGGGAAGCATTTGTTTATTTCCATTTCAACTTATAATGGGGAGGTCAGGAATTGACCTGACCTTTGGTCACCGATTACGAAAATCCGAGATATTACGAATTGTATTGTATGTAGCTTATGAAATCCTGCGAGTTCAAAACTTTCGAAAAAAAAATACTGTGGCTTTTGGCACGAACGCAAACATTTTTGAAGTGAGGTCACTTGAAACATGGACTGTGACCTGACCTGAAGATGAACCTGAAGTCAAAACTTTTCTAAAGTGTGGGTAATTGATGCCCAAACAGGTGTACCCAAAATTTGGCGGCTTGCTGCCGCGCCGCCGTTTTTCCGCTACTCCAGAAAAACCTGAGGGGGGCGGAAATCAACCCCCCTGCAGTGCGCGGGAGGTGACACCGTAATAAGGCTACAACTTGTAAAAGGAATTTGGGAATTCAACTGCTTGGTATTGTAAGTGTTGTTCACCCTATTTAATCTTAAACATTGCGTAAGCCATTAAATAAACAAGAGCAACAAGAGCTGAAATTGTGGTAATGAAACAGACGCACTTTTTATTTATTTTTATAATATAACATCCTTTCAAGAACCTGTTTTGCTTTACGTAAAAATACATAAAAAATACTGTCATTCGATTTGAGTAAAGAGGGACATTTTGCATCAAGGCCAAACAAGGACAAGGCCTGACCCACTTTTAAAAGAGACAGTTTGTCGTTGAATGTTGCTGAAAAATAAATTAAAACGAAGGTGGATCTTACAAGCGAGTCCTTAATATCTGCTGATCGGTTTCTCTGAGCCTGGGGTCAATGAAAAGGCTCTTCTTGCCTAACAGGATGCCACCTCTCACCGCATCATCGAGAAGCGGAGGCGGGACCGTATGAACACCTGCCTGGTGAACCTGTCGCACCTAGTGCCGTCCTGTCGCCAGCGCAAGGGCCGCGGCCGCATCGAGAAGACCGAGATCATCGAGCAGGCTATCAAACACATCCAGGATCTCCAGGAGCAGCTGCAACGGCTACCAGGTAAAATGTTCCATAGGGCTAAAACAGAGCGTTGAATCCACTTCTCCCCGTCAAAGAGCTGCTTGATCTGGCGCAGCTCCTGCAGGGTCGCCTGCAATGGCACAAACAAAGATGGTGCCTCATTCAGTTTTGTGTTTGCAAGTTTGGACCGCTGAGTTTCAGCAGCCCCGTAAAGCAACGCTCTGTTTGGATAACAGCTTTCAGCTACCCTCTGTGTTTGTGTGTGTGTGTGTGTGTTGTTTGTGTGTGTGTGTGTGTGTGTGTGTGTGTGTGTGTGTGTGTGTGTGTGTGTGTGTGTGTGTGTTTGCGTGTGTGTGTGTGTGTGCCGGCTGAAGTAAAGGGTGACCAGTACCCGGATCTTTCAGCAGCCCATCTCCGTCTGAGCCAATCTCCGGCGCTGTGGTTGATACCTTTAAGTAATGTGTCTCGTTTGTTTTTAGTTCTCATCGCTGTCTGCTCATTTCTTCTGAGTTCGATCGACGTTTAGTTGGTCATTTTTTTAATTGTATCTGAATTATCAATAACACATGTAGTGCAGTACCACCTTTAAGCCATTGGCTTCATCAGCACTGCGATGATGAAAGGAAAAAAATAATACGCACGTAGTGCATGTTGCTAACTCACGTTTTCTTAGTTCATTTACAGCTGTCGTCACTGTCGCTACATAAAGTCCAATTAATTGTCCATCTTCGGTCATGATTAGAGAGATCAACTGATATGGTAGATATGTCCACAGCCACAGGCACGTTTCGAAAACCTGACATTCGCCCAGGTCAATTCATTTCGGCTGCATATTATGGCTTACTTAAAAAGAGACAGTCATTACAAAGGCCTGCACGTAAATATAGTTGAACAAAGGCATCATTAACATCATATCATACCGTCTAAACGTTGAAGACTCAGCACGGATGACATTGAGTTAACCTGGGGCAGTTGACAAACCTATAGCATTTCAATTAAAGCAATGAAATCAACACTTTATGATGGTATATAGTAGTGTAGCATGCATTATCGGTATACTAATGTATGTAAACGCAAAGTCAATAAATCTGGAGTGAACTGCAGGCGATTCGTGGCTGGTATTTCTGTGCGGAGTGTCAGACGAAAAGCTGTTTGAGTTGTGTCGACCGGTGTTAACGAACTGAATGACGAATGTTGGATGAAGGAAGAATGCGATTGAGGCTGGACGTGGCTTTTGAGAACATGTGACATAATCAATGAATAAATGAGTTCATTATTAAAGACGTATACAGATGGAGCATGGCAAATAAACAAGTAACTTTGTGAATGATTGAACTGTTGCTTTATAAAGACAAAAGGCTCAGCGGTCCAAGTAAAGTTTGTTGATTGCTGTTCATCCAGCTATCCAGTTAAAATGGTGTTGCCGATATTCCAATTTGTGATATGTGAAGCAGCCCCCAAAAAACTTTGTCAGCTCTGTTGGGTTTGCGCCAGGCTCCTTACGTTTTCTGTCCATCCTTTCAAAGTGATCCTTAACTGCTGCTCGGAGCTGCCCCTAGATAGTAATTTGCATATCATGTTGAAATGCAATTGTCATTTGGAACCCTTGCTCGCCATATTCTTGCAAGGCAATATTTTCATAACTATTTCGTGTTTTATTTAGTTTGTTCTTGCTCAGCTCTAAAGCCAGCTTCGGTTAATCCTAGATCACATACCTAATTGCCTCCAAATATTCCCCTTGCTCCTACCAAAACGCTAGCTATAGCTGTAGTTGATCCTATTAGTCCGCGCGGTCGGCTGATCCTCTTCCCACTCGGCTGGGAAAGGTATCAATTTCAACCGTTACGACTGCGCCCGTTGCTCCATGCAGTTGACACTACTGCTAGCGTGCTGTGTATGGCAGCGTGGCATTAATTTAGCAGGAGACGCCTCACGCCTCCTCACCACTGACGTAGTGTGACATGACGTCACGCTGCACAGCTGACGCGGCTCGGCTCGGCTCGGCTCGGCTCGGCTCGGCTCGGCTCGGCTCGGCTCGGCTCGGCTCGGCTCGTGAGCGCTTGGCTTGTGTCGCATCTACACGTGGCCAAACACTATAGTTTCAAATTTGAAAATTAGCCGCGATATTTTGGTGACGCGTTTTGCGAAAGTGGTCAATGACTCCGTGTTGAATGGAGCACAACAATCACCATTTGAGATATCATATCTTCCTAAATTTGCATGCTATTGTATATGTGCTGCTTTTATTTTTATTTGTCAAAAAATATAAAAATTATTGTAGTACAAATACTTCAAACCGTAAGATTTCATTCAACAGCCTTTCTTTCTATAAAAAATAGATTTGATTTCGACAATGACCAGACCTTGACCCGACCTTCGACCAGACGTTACAACCAAGTTGAATCTGACCTGTGACGTATACAGCACGTTTGCCTTACCCTGAGTAGCCTAGATAGAAAATATCACGTGACCTATCGTTTGACGACAAAGGACATAAGCTGTTAAGTATTAAGTTCAAAATGTTCTTTAAAAAAACGTTATTGCTTTGTATTGTATCTATGTCATGAATGACCGTAAGCCATGCCAAGAGCAGATGAAGATAGTGCCATGGAGCAAAGTTCACACTAACTAAGTGTGCATTCAACTTCAACGAGTCATTTATAGCGAGTAGCGAAGCGACTCTGCCTTGTCACTCAGCCTTCCGACTAAGCCTTGCAACTTAGCATTGCAACTTAGCATTGCAACTAAGCCTTGCAACTAAGCCTTGCAACTTAGCCTTGCAACTTAGCCTTGCAACTTAGCCTTGCAACTAAGCCTTGCAACAAGCTACTCCCGTCTTCTGGGCAGCCCATCACAACTGACAAGGAAAAAATGACAGGGGTTGGATTGGGTCAGTAGAGGTGCAAGAATAGTAACTGATGAGGTTTGACGATGGAACGCTCCTTCTACATAAATATAGCATCTCCTACCGGCAGCGCTCGGCACGCTGCTAGTACCCTGCCCGAACCGTGAGGGGTCAAGTACAAAAGGGTGACAACTTGAGTCAAGTACGTCATCGGGCACAACCCTGCCTCTGACTCCTGTTTTGTTTTACAAAAAATAATTTTGGGTTAAAAAATAACGATCTTACCATGACAAATCGAATGGCGTTTGTCCCATCGAAATTGGCAAACGCTTTTCGAGATCTCTAGGGACAGATATGCCCCTCCCCCGCGCAGGTTAACCGTAATTCTGGCCGCGCCGCAGAAACACGTGACGAAGCGGTGAACAGAATAATGACGGAAATTATGACTTAATGGTAACGGAGCGTACGGAACGGTGAACGGAACGGTGACGGAACGGTGACGGAACGGTTGACGAACGGGTGACGGAACGGTGACGGAACGGTGACGGAACGGTTGAACGGAACGGTGAACGAAACGGTGACGAAACGGTGACGGAACGCGTGACGGAACAGGTGACGAAACGGTGACGAAACGGTGACGGAACGGTGACGAACGGTGACGAAACGGTGACGAAACCGGTGACGAAACGGGACGACGGTGACGGAACGTGACGGGGAACGGTGACAGAACCGGTGACGAAAACGGTGACGAACGGTGACGGAACGGTGACGGAACGGTGACGGAACGGTGACGGAACGGTGACGAAACGGTGACGGAACGATGACGGAACGGTGACAGAACGGTGACGAAACGGTAAAGGAACGATTACCGAACAGTAGCAGAATAGTGACGAAATGTTGAGAGGATGGTGAAGGAGCTGTGGAGAACGCTGACAGGACGATGACGGATTTTGTGACGGAGGCGGATCAGCGCCGAGCTGTTGTAGCCAGTGTCAGACAGCTGAGCCGCCGCTCTGAGTTGGCGATCGATCTGCTGACGTCAGACGGCACGTGCAGATGCTCACGTGGCGGCATCGTTGGACTGCTCCTCCCGCTCTCAGAAGGCACGTGCCTCAGGTGCAGAGAGCACGTGCGTTAGTGGTGTCTTCGCATTCTGATGACATTGGAATAAAAATTGGTTAGGAAAATGTCTTGTAAGGTTATTTGGATCAATTTTATTTATGTTGTCGATCCCCATCCTTCTCACATTGACCTCTTTTTCTATTGACCCAACACACCAGACCCAACACACACACACACACACAACACACACACACACACACACACCACACACACACACACACACACACACACACACACCACAGCTCTCATAAATATTTAACTCTGCCTTGACTGTGGTCTCAGTCGAACACCATTGACCGGGGCGAGGGTAAATATTTACCACCACACCACACACACAACACACACACACACACACACCACACACACCACCACACACAACACACACACACACACACACACACACACACACACACACACACACACACACACACACACACACCGTTATCCACGAAACCAATAACTGCAGCAAGACATGCAAGGCGTCGTTCGAAAGCACTCATTGAGACACATTTAAAGCACTCAAAATTTCGGAATTAAGGTCATACAGGTCAAAATTGGGTCAAAGGTAAAAATCGAGACATTTGAGTTAATGGACCATACTTTCCATTCGAAGCCTTTGATTGCAACCATGATCACCACAGGTGCTCCCTGGGGTATGATTTACATCCAGCACGAGCTAAAATATTTTTTGACAAAGGTCAAGGTCAAGTCACAAAAAGTCACTATTCGCATAAGATTTGCAAAAGTCATGCAACACATGTTAAATGTTTTTTCCGTAGAATCTGATAGTTATAATCATGTTATCATCTGAACTCACTTAAGTGAAGATAGTGTCAAGCTCAGGTCAAATTCAAGTCACATAAGTTATAAATTCGAAATGGATAAATCTTAAAAAAGCATGATTCTAGACTAGTTTTATCTAAAATATACAGTGCTGACATTTATTTGTATTTATCTTGTCAAAAAGACCAAAAACGCAATTTTAAAATATTGCGTAATGGGTTACTATACTTGGGGAGCCATTACTTACTTAAAAATAAAGATATTGCTTTGAAACTTGGTTAATATAAACATCAAAGGTAGTTTTTCAAGACATATTCAGTTTTTACTTCCATCTTGGAAAATGCTGATTTTCTTGCCATTTTGCCCAAATGTATATTTGTATTTTGGGGGTTCAAAGGCCAAAGTTTTTCAATTCGAAATAACCTTTTTTGTTGGCCTTGACATTTTCTTATCTTTTTTAGTTTTTGGTTTTAATTTAAGTCAAAATGTGCTGTAACTGTACAAAATGTACGGCCTTTTTAAGTTGTGCTGATTTTATCGTCAAATTTGTTTTTTGTGACGTCACAAATTTGTTATGCCTCCAAAGTTTATCGACGATATTTCTTCATTTTGCATGCTTCACTGCCATATACTGCCTACCTATGTGATGGCAGTGCAGAACCCGGCCAGCTCATACCACAGGAACCAGTACCTTGACCCGAGCCAGCTGACGTCATTTGACGCAGGCCATCACGAACATTACTGTCTTTTCTATCCTGAGATGTGTCTGATGTCCCTGCAGCTGTACCCAGACTCGGTTTGCTCCCCAGGCGCTGACCCCCCTGTACCTACTGTGCGACGCGGTGGCGCGCGGCGCGCTGTGTACGGATGGCTAGTCATTGTGTCCCCTTCTCTTCCTCCCTTCAGACGCTGGCGGTGGCGGCTCAGAGGGTGGAAACAGCAGCAGCAGCAGCAGCAACAATATCAGCCTGGTGGCGGCCGCAGTCGTCCCCAGTCGCTACGAGGAGGGCTACCAGGAGTGCCTCCGGGAGGCCATGCAGTGGATGGTAGAACACGGAGGGCTTCATTCCCGGCGACCCCATCTGCCGCCCGACTGAATGCAACCACCGCACGAGCACATCGAGCTGTTCTCAAAGAGACACTGATCCCCCTCTTCCTCATCAAGCTCTGCTTTCAGTGGTGACTACACTTCTTCATGATTGATATAAAACTAAAGCGCAATCGTTTGGTGGTTGTTTATAAGGAAGCTTGCATCATTTTAATAAAAAGAACGCGATTAGAAACATCCCTGTTATTTCAAGTTTAATGCGACACATTGTTAAAATGCATGTTCAACTGATTCAGTTAAGCAGCCAGACGAAAATAAGGCTGTATGTAGCACAACCATTGCCCACCATAACAATGATTCATGCCAAACAGCCTAGAACGTTGGATTGTGCCCAGTGATGCCAGTGTCACTGGTATGACACTACTGCTGGACCATCCAGTGGCTTCCTTCCTTAGGCCGCACCACCTGTCTCAACAACCAGCCAGCCCCAGTGGCTACTCGGCAGCACCAAGCGGGCTACGACGCCAGCACGAGCAACGCGCCGGCACCACCAGCACCTCGCCGGCTCCTCCCAGCGACGGTGCGGCGGTGGCGGCGCGACGCGCGCGGGTTGCCTGGCGGCGTGCACTGCCGCGGAGGGTGCCCCGAGGCCAGTGGCACGGTTCCAACTCGGGCTCGGCGTCAGTCTGCAACTTGGGATCGGCGTCAGGCTGCCGACCAGAGCTTCCGCAGCCACAAGGTCAGGGTCTTACCGACGCGCGTGACACAACAGTTTACAAGCGGGATATACGATAAGAGCGGGGTCAGACAAGTGTAGATCAAGGATAGATACGGTCTTACGAGCAGGTCATGCCGTTTTAACCAGCGAGACATTCAGTTTTACAAAAATGCATATTGCCCATATGGCCGTATAAGCGTGCATACATTCTTATAGGATACATACGGTCCCACAATCAGCACATCACATTTAACATGGGCGTAGTCTTACACTCTCATACATTCTTGGAGGGTACAAATGGGGTTTTGCGAGGGGACTTACCTCGTGCAAGGATGCATATGATCCTAACAGGGAGAAAGCAGGTCTTACAGGGGAGTTGCAACTTCTAACAAGGGTGCAAAAGACATTTTATTTATGCTAAGCATGAAAGATGAACAGCTTTAAACACAATAAGGAATGAAGCATAGCTTATATCGTAAGTTGTCACTTTAAACATTTATCCTTCTTCTAACGGTCCAGGCGATTATTTTGACCAATAATAACGTCCCACTCAGAGCATGGTATGTACAGTCTAGGGTAAATGTTTTGTCCGTGCAAAATTCTGTCCGCTATTTCCTGCCTCGTCTGTCGGTGCCTGCCACGCGAGTGAAACTCCAATGCAATTACTATAGCCCTCTCCTCCGCGTATCAGGGGCGAAGGCAAAAATATGGTTGATATATTCACTGCAGTAGCACCGACAAACAGCACCGGATAGACAAAGTTACACGACACTAAAACGGTCGCTTAACCAAAGGTTTTTAAGAATACTTCTACGCAGCTTACCGCATGACAAAAAAACAAGAAACATCGACCCAAGGGAAAGGAAGCGAGGATCTATGGAGATAGAATACTAAAAGGACTGCTACCAGCCGTTTTCACAGAAATATTCACCGGGAACATCCCATTTCATCGTTGAAGTGCATTTAAAAGTGGACAGAACACTGTCTAGACTGTACTATTAGTTATGTTTCCATGTCGGACTTATTCTTTTTAAAAACTTCAAATGCGAAGATTTAAGGAGAGAGAAAACAATCTAAATTAGTCTGCCATTGTCGCAATAGCCGTTTTCACATGGATGTATTGCGCAAAAATATGAATCTTTCTGTGAAAGTTTAAACACGGTAGTAGGTATCAAGTTTTAGTATATAGGGGAGGCAACGGGGCACGTTCGTCACTTTTCTGATTGGCCCTAGCGGCACACTTTCAGATGTGATTGTACTTTCAATACTTGTTACATCATCAATAGCTGTCAAATCGTTTTTAGTGTTCAAGTGCTATCAGTTGGTTTCGGCACCAGTGTGATACTGTGGCGATACTCATCTACAGAACCTGCCCTCATATCGGGGCAACGTTCTGTCACCTAACGGGCACATTCTGTCATTGATAAGGCACTTCCTTTCTCACCCGAACGTTCATTTTTGTGTCCCGTGCAGGGTTAGATAGGTTCATTCATCCCACCAATCAATATTGTAGAAAATGACGGCTATATACGATCCCAACACTGCAATTTTGCTCGTTTTTCTTGGTTATCCGATGCAGCGAATCAGGAGTCCTGGAGTAACGCCCTATTGATTTTTAATTTTTGAAACCTTTCACTTATTCATTAAAGACCATGACATTAGAAGCTCAAAAACGTTTTTGCCATTAAAGAATCAGGCCGAACTGAACCATGCATAACCAACAATGACCTTTCAAAAACATCCAATATTTTCGAATATGTTGCCCCTTGTCCCCCCATTTTTTAGCAAAAAAGCAATTTCGGGGGACAACAAGAAAGATTGTGTCACGACGAATCGAATGGTGTTCTTCTCATCGAAATCGGCCTAGCGGTTCTCGAGATCTCTGGAGGGCAGAATCTGCCCCTGCAGGTTAACGTAATTCTGACCGCTCGTGAACTGCATCGGCACCACCCGATTCGTTTTACGCTTGTAGTGGTGTACCATAATCTGTATAACAACAGGCAATCATTTTTTTATTGGTCGTTTATGAGCGAACACTAGGAATCATAATTCCAGATAAACAGGGACAGAACCTGCCCCAATTTGGTACAGAACCCTGCCCCCACTCGACACAAGTCACACTTTTTCTTTTTTACTGAAAACCTTGGGAGAATGGCAGAATAAACGCTCAGACAATGTTCTTCCGACATTCATATTAGGCCCATGACAGCATTTCAAAGACACCATACAAATTTTAACGTTAAGTGCTAAAGTTGAATGTAAGGCATAGATATATAGTGTTGATAATTATTTTAAATTGACCTCCTTACAAAATACCTGTTCAAGGTTTTAGTGAATTCTATACTTGAATTATTTGCCAACTAAAGTTTTAATGAATTAGAATTTATGAAGAATACTCATTAGCGTGCTCACATTGTTTTATGGTTGTTTGTGTTTTTGTTTTTTATTTAATTTTATTTTATATGTTGTGTGGTTATCAAAGTATGGACTAGTATGTTTAATCACGTGAAAATTAGGGAACTGATGAATCAACCGCTGGCTATGTTTTGGTGTGTATTTGTCATCTTGGTTTTGTAAATGTGATCATGCCTGGCCAAATTCATATAAAGATATATAAATTCACTAAAACTTGAACAGTAATTTTGTAAGGAGGTCATATAAAAATAATTATCAACACTATACACCATACAATTATCCGAATGGCCACCAACAAAAATTTAGTTCACTTATAAAAAGTTTGGATTTCTGTTTAAAAACAAACTTTTCCTAATTGCACCAATCTGGTCGCAGGCATGTTGCTGCTTTGATAGTACCGGGCCACTGCAAGCACAAAGGAACATATGTTACGAAACAACAATATACCTGCGGGTGGATAGTCCACGAGGAAACCCCGCTGACATAATGTGCCCCGTGACAGAACGTGCCCCGTTCTCCCCTACTATATTCCAATAAATAAATTACTGATTTAGTCGATATTATCACTATTCAAAAGTTATGGAAACATGAAATGAGTTTAATTAATGTTTTTCATACAAAATTGACCGTTTTTAAAGAACATAATAAGTAACTGTATATAATAATATAATGATAACTGTATAATGAAATAATTATGACTTTACATAATAAGTTGAGGCAGCTATGACCTGCCTGCTGAGCAAAATTGGAAAGTTTGCTTCCATATGCATGGAGTATCGTTAGGAAGTATGTGTATTTGTATGTTGTGATATCTAATATGTATTTCGTGATTTGTGAATGAACAAATACAGAGCCAGTAACTGTACAGACCAGTGACCAGTATTGTGACGGCGGCAGAGTGACTTGTGAATAAGTGTGCCAACAGAACCAGTGCTTCGAATCAAGCACATTTGTGCTTTTGCGCTTGTCCTATGTACTATGTTGTCCAATGTACTAAACATGAATGCAAATAAACGTGTTGATGATGATGAACATATGCGTCTAGACTCTAGAGTCCATTCGTTCAGTTTAGCATACCGTCATACTAGTCATTCAATCTGGCAGCGTCATGGATCACCTTTTTTTTCCTTTTTTCACATGTCGGTCGGTCAGTCGGTTTCGCAGGTCGGTCTTTGTATTCCGCAATGATGTGCTAGAATCGATTCGCTGTCCATTGCTTTGGGCGAGTTCATTACGGCGTCAACTGACGGGGAGTCCTTTGAGCGGCCAATAGCGTGCCAGACCACATACTGCTTCGGAATCTTTTGAAAAACTTCAGTCGGTGGAGATCTGGGATTACAACTAACCTATTAATAATTATGTTGCTAATTACCACCGAACCGCAAATTTGTAACATATTATATTCTTACCAACATATTGCAAAATTATGAGGGACATTTCAAGACAAACTCGCATGCAAAATTATGTATTGAAGGAATTTATCAATATAATAAACTTGCATACCAAAACATTGTAAAACATTTCTGGTTTCATAAAAATTCGGAATCTTTTCAGCACAATCGTGAAAACGGCTAATAATTCCATTCCCGCTCGCAATCACCAAGTGTATTCACTATTCATGCAACCATTGGTCTCAAAGTCACCGAAAGTGCTTTCGGTGACTTTAAGACCAATGGTGCAGCATGGAACCAGCAATGGTTTCGGTGACTTGCAGTGCAGCAGACCAGTGCTCACTGCGAGAGTTAATAGCCAAAAAATGACCACGGTTAGAAGCACCATATGCATAGGTACGAATACTGTAATTCAGCAAGCGTAAGCACCAAGTGTTGATCAGTAGTTACCCTGCACAACTCCCCCAACATGGTATGTCGTGTCGGTCTCTGTCGGTACGGGTCAACTAATCATGGTTATGTGTTATTTGCAGACCTGGTGCCGCTAGCGTCGCCGCTGCTGGATCCGTCAATGACCCCGGCTGATCCGGGCGCTACCTCGCGCTACCCGGACTCGGAGCCGCCGCAGTACGACCAGGCGCGCCTCTACAGACTGCTGCACGTGAGTGGCGCGGCTGCCGGTGACAGCAAGCCTCCGCCCGGGACACCCGGCTACCAGATTAGAGCCTACTGGTTATAGAGCGGGCGCGAAGCACCCGTGAGGTTTCTGGTCAACTTACTAGACAAATTTACATTCGACCCGGCCGGCACGGCCCAACATGGCCATACAGACGCTCTTTCGGAAGCTAGTAACTTGGCAACCACTGCCCCGACTAAAATTGGGCCCTCATCATTGGATAGCTGCATCAAATCCATTTTGCTTTGAGCAAAAACAATGTATATCCAAAAGCTATAATTCAACTTAGTGTGCAAAGTTGCAATTGATAGCTTCCGTCTGCATAACTTGCGCCGGCGAAGCCTTCCATAGTCAACAAATTGTGATCTAAGCATTTATTTATACAATGAAGCATGTGCTCAGGACGTGCATCCCCATTTTGTCGGATTCGAAAACGGAGATCGTTAAAATGTAATACAGAGCGCGCCTGCTCGGTTATCGCCCCCCAAAAGGCGTTTTACTGGTACCGAAAAATTCACAGAGGATTCCAGACGACAGCAAACGTTGGTTCGGCGAAAAACTTGATACTTGATGATTTGAGAAGATACGGATGCATGTTGTTACGAAGATGAAAATGGTATATAGATGTCAGCGAAAGGTCAATACACACCGTGCATAATAACGTATGCATTAAAGCCGAAATTGCATCGCCCTTTAAGGTTGAATTTCCTTATAATAATAAACTTGTAATATTACACTAATCAGGTAACTTAGGTTTACCCAAGCGAATAGCTCCACAAAACGGGCGTAGGAATTAACGCGCCGCTCCTGGTTCACAGAAATCGAGTGAGGCAAAGCGGGCGCACATTCCGAGCAGCAGCAGCAGTCGCAGCTCGGAGGAGAGCGGCGCCGTCTTCATGTACAAGTTCAAGACCAGCCTGAAGAAGCGCTTCTCTGCCGACATGGGTGACGAGTCGGCCCGAAGCGGATTACGCCGACGCCGCCCCCTCCCTTCGACCGGAAGCCTGCTCCGACAAAGCTGCGGTGGAGAAAAGGTGTCGCCCGCAGTCGGCAGGTGCCTTCGTTGCGCTCACAAGCCGCCCAATCTACCTGCCAATACGGTCGATGTGGATGCTCTGGGCAGCCAGGCAGAGCTACTCACCACCGAGCCACAGTCGGCAGTACACCCAGTCAACATCTCCGTCTGCTTCTACAGCAACCGTTCGACGCCCGCGTCTTCTACCACTGACCAGACGCCCTCCAGCTCGGGCGTGTCCTCTATGAAGGCCGAGACGATCACCTCGGACGAGCTCACCTGTGGTAGCTAAGCGGCGCCGGTCGGGACGACACCGACTGGACTGGCGCGCGGTGGCTGGGGTGGGCCGGCGGCGCGATGAGGGAGAACTCTTACAAACCTGTGGGGAACTCAATACTCGGAGTTCAGCGGAGGGTGGTAGCTGGCAGACCAGTGAGCTCTGTCTCGACGGAGACTGCGAGATGAAGTGGGGTGACGGACAAGGGGTGCGGCGTGGACAGCAGACCGTCAAACAGACGCCGCGCCGTGGGGTTATGTGTATAGTTGTTACCGTCTGGAGGTCTGTCGCGCTTTGTCCAGCGACGCTTCCTGCCTCCCGACACTGGATCGGACGGCAGCGAACTGCGCAAACTCATTCATAGTCCTTGATGTGCATGTTGGCAATGCCTAAATGTGTTTTCATTCCCCGCGGCTATGAGGTTTGTGCTAACGCTTCAGACTACATACAGGGTATTTTATAAAGGATGACTATTTTGACAATCAAAAGTAGAAGTAGTAAATACAGTTGGAGCACGTTCACAATCACAAGTATTGTTGGAAATTATTGGATATTTTGATAACCAACTCGTGAGATAGCCTTAACACAGCTAATGCCAAACCAGAGGTGAAAATGCCAGACTACCCACTTCGCGCCCGCCCGACGGCAAATTACGTGATTTTCCGAAAAGCAGTAGCAATGGATGATTTTAAAATTCAGAAATGCGGGATAGAATCAAAATTGAATTTCTGTGCATTTCCACTTTTGTGATGAGATGTCCTCTATCTTGACAGCTCAACGGCAGCATGCAAAAGTTCAATAAACTTTACGGCATTTCAATAGAGATGACATATGGCCCGGATCGCTTCTTCGAGGTCTACTGAGTCAGCCAGTTCCTGTTCAGCCTGCGGCCGGTCCAGACATATCACATAACAGGATGACTTTATTAGCTCCGCAAGGATCACTGACAATTAAACTAGAAATATAATGGTGATAGACATGGGCTCCAGGTAGTCTACGAATGCTCAGTCAGACGACAGCATACTCACCTGTGGAGCAATTCAGTCAGGTTCCAGCTCTGTTTTGGGAGGAAATTTAGTTTTTTGTCACGAATGTTAGGATGAGCCTCTCAGCTGCGATATTCTAACCATATATCATTTGCTGAAATTAAAGTATTGCCCTAAGTTTCACTTCAACTTCGATTTGACATTAAATTTATAAATTTGGAGATCATCCATGACCATTACACTGGCGGATCCAGAACGTGGGCTGCAGGCGTTTTTTTGGGGTGGGGCTAAATTTCAAAAAGTTTCGACAAAGTTGTAAAAATAATTGAATTTAGCTTCCTTATTGAACGGCTTGAAACAAACACGTATTTGTACAAGTGCATTAGATTTCCTTCTACATTGAACAAATGTGTCAAATTTCGACGATTTCAGGCGATATGAGGGGCTTAAGCCCCCCCCCCCTCCCCCTCTCCTTTGGATCCACTAGTGAGCTTCTACTATTTGGAACAAAGTTTAACTCACTGGCGCTTACTGGCTGTGTTAAGACTATGTCAAGTGATAGAAGTCAAAATGTCAAAGCAATATGAGCCAACTACTTGTAAATTTTGCAACAATGGCCCTTTGACTAATTTTCACTATTTTACTACTTGCACTTTTCCGGTTTAAATTTACATTATTTATGAAAACCCCTGAATGAATAATGCGGCTGCTGCGGCTGGGAGAACATCTTGTGAGCGTCCGTCGCTCCGGACCTGGCTAGCAGCATCTTCTTGTTGCGCTTTTGTTGTTGTCGATGTTATTTGTCGATACTCGTGTGTGGTCGTCAGGCGATGCTCGAGACCGGAACATCTCGAATCGCGACAAAAGTGGCTGATTCGTTGCACTACGTGGCGCTATCGATCAGAGGGCTGCCCCTGCGTTATTCAGTTTTCAGCATGTTTCGGGACCAGCAACTCGTCTGTCATCTACTTCGTTCAACTACCTGATTACTGATTTATTTGACATTCTTTGACTTATTGTGAATTGCTCTGGGCTGAGCTCAGTTGGTGTTACTTGGTCTACATTGTTTCAATGCTGCCTCCACAACACCGCATAACGTAATGTACACCTGTCACGTCTGTAGACAATTTTAGCGCAAGATTTGTCCACTGAGACGAGACTAAGCTCCGCTGATGCTCCATACAAACCACACTCAGTACCTGCTATGATGATGTTCCTCATTGTAAGTAGGTTAAGTCTGCCCGGCAGTTTACGTGTCCACCTAATTCTGTTCATCAGTCAAGACATTGCCTGCTGAAATGTACATCCTGATTATTGTATTGAATACTTTGTCGGGGACGTCGGCAATCAATGGTTCTAATGATATGCCGGATGACTTCTACCCATTCTGAGGAATATTAGGGCTGCTTTCAGACTGACGTCCTGCGCCGGTATTGTGTACGGTATGAGTCATGTATGGTCATACCCGTGCATCCCATATTGGCGTGTCTGGTGGATGTGCAATATATTTCGAATATGAAATGTGATTTTAAATGCGGACACTGAAACGTGGCGCCGATCCGACCAAGCGCGACAACCCAGTGGAACTACACTAAGAGCAACAGCACCCAAGACAGCTTATATTTCTGTCCCTAGACGGCGCTAGTAATAACCGCCTGCAGTTATGCTGTGCCGCATAGCTTGGAGTCAAGGACTGCGGTCTGCGCAATGCAATGGGGGAGAGAAGGGAGGGAGGGTACAAGTTTTCCGGATGTCAAAAGGGAGTAACAATACCTACTCTTGGTGCTGTGACTACTGTGATAGGCGAATGATAAAAGGGATAGTGCCACCTCGTGTGTCAATATATAGTTTGTTGGGTGTATCGGTAGATTAAGCATGCCCGATTTCACCTGCAAAATCTGGTTCCCGAAACTCCACCCATCAGATCAAAAAAGACATTTGCACCTTCAATGATTGGCAATTATTCGTAAAATAGGAGTCGCCTCCTTTCTATTTTTAATCACTTCTTTGCTGACTATAATTAAATTTTGAATATTGCAAACTCAACATCACCATTCCGTCAGTGAACTTTAACCCTCGCCCGTGTAGGGCAAGATCACTGCGTGACCATGTAGGGGGAATAAGATACGACCCCCTCCCAGACGTTTGGCCCAGGTAATTAAGCTAGAGCTTTTAGCAAAAAGAGGCGTGCTGCTTGTGACGAGAGGAAGCCATTAACATCTGATTTAAAGGTTCTTGGTCATTAAGTGACCTCTGAGGTCATTTCAAAGACCCAAATGTCATCAAATCGTAATTGTGTGAGAAATGAATACTAATCTAGTTAAAATCGTAAGCAACATCTTAAAATGCTTGATAGATGCTTAAAGGAAATAGTTCACCTTCAACATGGGTTTTGAACTGAGATAGCAGTTTTGTAGCCCGTGTTAAAAAACTGCAAGTTGTCTGGGCTGAAAGGGCTCTGCAGCCGAATACATTTAACTTTTTGTCGAAGGATTGTGGGCCTCACAACCTGGACATAGTCTATTGGTGGCCCACAACGCCTGGCAGAGGCGTACATTCATATACCGACTATACATTGAATCTGATTGGCGAGCGCGATTTGACGTTGCAGAGAGTCGCATATAGTTTGATGAAAATAATTAATCTACGTCCGTTTGTCCTGAAATCGGCAGCGATGTATGGCTATTTTTTGACATTTATAAAAATAATGAGATATAATTCAAATTGTGTCTGACAAAAACAATTCAAGGTGAACTATTTCCTTTAACTTGAAATCAGCATCAGAAAATAACCTACAAACTGCAATTTTTTTTAAAAAAACATGTCAGGTCATCTGAGGTCACTGACCTCGATTTAATTTTGGAGGCATGTGACCCCAGTGGAACATACAATGGATTAGTTGCAGGTTACCTAACCCATTGTTTTTATGCATTTGATGGAACGCAAATTAAATTAAAATATTTTATATATTGTCAATGTAATATAAATTATTCTTAGTTATCAGCAATTTAACTAATTAAGTATATGTACATAATTTATCATTCTACTTTCTGATTGGTCGTGACGTAATTTAGCAATAGTTCAGGCGATCGCCGTTACCTGATGTAACTTGAGCAGTTCGGTTGGCACATTCATTTTTGATATAGAGGTTGACAAATAAACGTGAGATTTATCGCACGGAAATCAAAGCACGTGATATGGCGGAATTAAACAGATAAAATTTAATTTGTAATCACGTCACTTA
>VOPJ01014675.1:0-118591 GCA_014673585.1 Semibalanus balanoides | reverse complement strand
CGACAGCGACAGCGACAGCGACACACACACACACACACACACAAAAACACACACAAAACACACACACACACACACACACACACACACATGCGAAGTACTAATGATATTATAAGGGCGATTGGCTCAATGGACAGTGGTTTTGAGAACAGAAGAAGAGGGCCAACTATTTAACATATAAGATGAAAGGGTGGATGGAGTGAGGTGACGATTGACGAGCTGAACCATCATTTAACTTTATCTGCTGCTTACGAAAACATTATTCACTGCATTGCAGGTTTATGATCTCGCCTCCTGAACAAATGGGTGGCCATTACGTGGGGCCACGGTAACACGTTATGTCTGTTGGCAGATTTATGTCCCTACCCTGTTAGATGAATGCCTCCGAGTGCGACGGCGCGCGAACCGGCGCCCAATCATCGACGACCTGCAGATAAATCCGCTTTCCATCAGTGACGGAAGTGTGCTTGTCTGCCCTGATCCTGTTACCGGCTGACGTAGAGTGGGATATATATGTATCAGTGCTCAAAGAGAATACATTCTTTGAAAGGCGTCTGGCGAATGATATCAAACTAGGTTGTTAGTTCTGTTTGGATAAATATGATATTATGATGAAAGCGATGATACAACAAGTCATATTCAAAACTAAAACTAAAATGATTCTAGTTTGTGGATTGATTGAGGGTGTGCAGTGATTCATTACCTCAGTGGATGATTCATATGAAAATAAATAGTTGAATAATAAATCTTAAAATTATATTTAACCCTATTCCTGGAGGGATGAAAAGTATACGAATCTGTCGGGGGCTTTTTCGGCCCCCCTTCCAGATCTCCGCTTACCATAAGAGCTAGAAACATGAACTTGGTGTGTCACTTATGTTCGACAATGAACTGTCTATTTTGTCAAATTTTGGTGACCTTTGGCCGTCATTATCTTTAAGTTCAAAATGACGTCATCAACAATTATTTTGTCAAAACATGATATTTTCAGGGAAACTTGCCATTATCTCGGAAACTCATGGCAGCTAGGAGGATAAAAAAATCACTGTAAAGCGTTTAATTGTATTCACCCGTAACGCATCAGAAGAAATGATCAGGGTCAATGGTTTGGACTGTAGAGCGTCAACAAATGTTAAAAAACCTGGTTTCAGCAAATGTTTGTTCGTTAAAACGTTATCAAATTATATACAGCACTTATTTAGTAAAAATCGTGTTTCTTCTCGTCATTGCATTTGAATCATATCAACTTGTCCAAATCAAAAATGACCCCCGCGTCAAGGCAAGGTCAAGGTGACGTAAGTCGCCGGTTCAAAATGCATATCAAAAGGGACGCGTACTTGACGAGGACAAACATTTGAGACCATTTATGAGTCCTCTATGATGTTTTTGTCACCGAGTTATTGATACAAGGTGTTGGTGACCTTGAAATGGACCTTTCAAAAGGTTCACTGACTAAGAAATTCATCCTTTTCATCAAAGAAGGCCTAAGCATGGTTTTTTTCGACATGATACTGAAATAATTGGATTGATTCAATGTAATAAACCCTCGTTTTTCATTTTTCACCATATACTTATACTGGAAGGTTAGCATTTTTGACCTGACATCAGTCATCAAATATTTAGATATCACCTGAAACTCTCTAAACACATATTATTTGGCATGTTTTCTCTCACATACAATTCCGTTTTTTAAACGTCTTGAAAAAATGCATCATTTTGTCGAAGAAAAAAGTTTTTCCAAAAAAAAATCGATGTCAAAATTCAAAATTTTGAAATTCGAGATAGCCAATCTGAAAAAACAATTCAATGTTCTACCAATTTCTCGGTTTTGCTAACACTTCTCTTAACACACACAACGGCTCCAGAGTGAACTTAAACATGCAAAGATGTTTGTGTCAAAACGGCCCGAAACACGCCCCCTAAAAACTGTTTTCTGCGACCCCCTCCTAATTAATTCAATTTGGAAAAAAGTACACCACTCGATGCGCAATGAAATGTTAGGAAAAGCCAGCAAGTTCAAAGATTCTGAGTTGAGTTATGAATGACCCATACGCGAAAAATCTCAAGGGGGGGGGGCGATTCGCCCCCCCCCGACAGTAATAGGGTTAAAGGGATAGCGGCACCTCCGGAGGATTTCTAAAAAGCAGCCCAATTGAATGCTGATAATCAACAATCATGTATGCTCTTGTCTTTGATTGTTTAGCATTGTGTGACATCACACATGTTGTTTGAGCTATCCAACGGATGCCATTAGAAGGTGAGCAAGCATTTTGTTTGTTATTGTCGGAAATTCCGCTTTTCATTAGATGTTCTTGTAGCAAAAATGGACAGAAAAACAAAGATATTACCATTGCTTTGTTCCAAAATGTAAAGTTACAACAATCAGTGCGCCAAATGTGGTATTTAGTGGCCTTCTCATGTCAAACAAGGAAAGAAAGCTGTGGTGCCCTGCGGCTCACATAAATGACCTGATTGTCGGCTCCAGTGGCATCGTTTGCTGATAGTTACTTTTGATGTAAGTATCATTACATGATCAATCATCTATAATAATCGTTTATCAAGCGTAGAGTGCTGTATGTTTACATAAATATCCCATATCCGGCCCCGGGAGTCATATGTATCTACCTAAGACATGTATGACGAATGTGATCAGCTCAAGATATTTGCATGTACTTATTAGATAAAAGATTTAGATAGCAGACATGGGCCAAAATCCAAAACAAGATCCAAGATCCAGGATCACTAGGATCCAAGATCCGGGATCTTGTTGGGCCCTAAATCATGTAAGATCATTTTGTCATGGGATCCTGTGGATCTTGGATCCTGGACATTATTTTGTCGTGGGATCCTGTTGATCTTGGATCCTGGAAAATTATTTTTTGCGGGATCCTATAGATCCTGGATCCTCTGGATTCTGGATCCTGAAAAATCAGTTTGCCATTGGATCTACCTATGTATGATCTTGTAGATCTTGGATCATACTTTTTTCGGCTTTGGCACATGTTTGCTAGATAGCATGTCCTTACTTTACCTAAGTTTTCAATTCCATCAATTAACACAATGATCAAGGCTCTTGTTGCTGAACGTCTTGTGTAAGAATAATAACTTACTGGAAATTATTGTTATGAATTATTTCAGCCAAACCAATAATTACGGCTCCCCGGCCATATGGGTTTGAGGTGTAGTTAATAGCAGACCTGACTACAAATTAGTGGGTCAGGAGTTCGAATCTTGGGACTCAGAAGCTTATATCTTCGGAATCCTGCATCAGATTTACAAGCGGTCTTGGTCATCTAATAGCCCATTCAATCAATTATGTTTTTTACTTGTTCGTGTCACGTAAGTGGTAAGCATAGCGCATGGCACATGATGCGTCAGGGGTGTCAGGAAACGTTATCCTGCTCGGGCTGCTACAACTGAGAAACGATTAGGAGAGTCGCGGTGGTTGCCATCGTAATTTAATCCTGCATGACGCATCCACTTCCGTTCAGGTGCGCTGACCAACTAAGCTGAAATTTGGTGCGTGGTTTGATACCACACTACTGGCAGTGTAGAGTTTACATGACAGCAGACCAATTTCCTTGCGATCGGGTTTCTACGGGCACGCTCGGCCTTCGCCGATTAAGGCGTCTTACAAGTGATATTCAGCTGTGTGTAATGGACAACGGCTTACGTGTTGTTGTGCACTGTGAACCACAAGCTTAGACAAAAAGTAACATACTTGTCAACTTATATTCCTTTCCCTAGATGGCGCTAGCCATAGTAAACGCCTGAAGTTATGCTGTACCGCACAGCTTAAATCCCAGATCTGCGGCCAGCGTGTTTTGAAATGTAATGTTGAGATAAGTAAAATCCATTGAAAAGCAACAGCATCTGGCATTTTCAGGGACCACGGAGCCTGGCGCTGGGCCCAAATTCAGGCCCGGCGTCCTGAAGCTGTGTCTAGCTCAGGGCTTGCCGGTCCCATGCCGGGCTTAGCAGGAAAGTTATCATATTTCTCATTTAAAAAGTGCTTATTAGAAAGTATACATAAATATTTAGTCAATAGTCAGAACATAGAAAAGTGTTTTTATATGTAAAGAATCATGATAAAAACACTTTCTACAAAGTAAAGACACAATCATAACTAATGTTACAGTTTAAAACATAAAAAGTGATAACTAGTATCGACCAGGGAGTAAGAGTTGAACCGGACAGATCAGTGAAACTTTTATAACTCAAACTAACATGGTGATTGGTGATATAATGATCAATTTGTTAGCTCAGAAACTACAGCAGTTTGAGTGAGTCAAACAGATAGGTACAACTACCTGAATCATATTCCACTAGCCATCGACTAGTTCCACTAGTGGGGAAGAGCATACAATTTTCTATTTAGTCATTGCCCCGGGTCACCCCCAAACCAATTTACCTTTTCTTAGCTGGATGAAGTCCCTTAAGTTACAAATTGTGTTTTGCTACTCTGAATCTCATTGTACATCAATCATTTGTATTGTGATTGTAATACAAATTAGTTCCAGTTTCAATAAACTGCATACAACTGCAAATGACATGTGAATATGGGTTTGAATACAAGTGGTCATACTGGCCAATCATGTCCCACAAAGTTTTTAAAGTTTGAAACTGAAAGACTGTCATACACAAGAAATAAAACAATTTTTTGCAATAAATTATTAAGCTCTTATGCCTAAAAACTTATCACAGAATGCAAAAGTATGTCTTGTTTACTTAATCTCCATCACTCTCCATAATATTTGTTTTACAAGCAAGGCTACGCCGCGGGCTTGACGAGCGACCTACCAATGAAATAATAATTAATAACCCACCCCTTAACGTAATAAAGTTCATGCAGCAAATATGTTTTAATTCTATCACCTAAATGACCGATTGTATTATTGACTGCATGTTAAAAATCGTATTCTTTGATCAAACTTTCATCCATAATCTAACCCTAAACTTACCCTTGGACCAAGCCAAATATCTTTTAAGAAGTCCACACGCCGAAATCCTCAATATTTGTGAGTTGTGCAGATTTGGTAAATTTTAAAATATTTATGGTGGAAGATAGTCGTTTCGGTTAACGTCCTTCATAGTTCATCTTGCGCCGATTTTGGCTCAACCAATCGCGTAATTGTCCCTGCAATAAGCCAAGGTTGTAGGCCAAGGCAGCCTCTTTGCTAAGGTTCATAACAAGTTACTGTGGTCTATAATTGAAAATACAAGTCATACAATCACAAGTACACGTGAAGTGCCTGGGTGCATAGGAAGTTGCAGTTGCTTTGCTTCTTGAGCGAGTGGCTTGCTTTGATACTCTAATTTGGAACAGGTTGAATTGCTTATTTTTGTCATTCAATAGTATTGCTGCACTCTCAATGTGTTAAGTAACTTTTGCATGGCCTACTATGTCGGAACGCATCAGCATGCCACACACGTCTTTTCCCCCCATTATCCTCTGAAGTATAATGTCTTTTATTTACTAGTCATGCAAAACATTGAATCAAATAGGTAATAACAGGTAGTAACTAGTAGGTACAGCCTGTTAGCAGTTAGCACACCCTAAAATCCCCATTAGTGGCATGGCGAATATAGTATTTCCCTTGACCACGTGATTAACCTTTAGCCGTGTATTAACTGGAGTGTTAAAATCAGCATCCCGGGAGAGATAATACACTGCTGGAGCCTTAGGTCAATGAACCCTGCATTGAGCTCATTAGAATATGTACTGTACTTGAATCTGTAACTCGAAAAGTTTTTATTCGCTCGAAACGCCATGCACTAAACGTTTTATGCAACCGTGGCATTAAAGATTCAGTTATGAGAACTCGCCTTCCCCCCCCCCCCCCCCCCCCCCCCCCCCCCCCCCCCGGTCTCGTTTCATAAACTGAATGCATTAATGCCACTCATGGCAAAAAACTATATTAGTGCATGGGCCGAATAATATTTCCCATTGACCACGTGCTTAACTTTTAAGCCGTGTATTTAACTGGAGTGTTAATACAACTCCCGAGAGGTGATAATACTTTGCTGAAGGGCCTTAGGTCAATGACCCTGCATGCCGCTCTTAGAATATGTATCTGTAACTTGAAATCTGTACTCGAAAAAAGTATATTCGCTCGAACGGCCATGCACTAATCGTTTTATGGCACTTCGTGGCATTAAAGATTCAGTTTATGAACTCGCCCTTCGCTCGTTCATAATTAAATCAGTTAATCACTCACAAAACTATAATAAACAAACAAATTATAAGCTGATTGTCTGGACGTGCCATGATCCTATCAGCTTTTTTAATAGTGTGGAACCATTTGACATTACAATGCAAAAGATGAAGAAGTCTAACCTGCCTTGACGTGTTTCCACTCGCCTGTTAGGTCTGTTGTTGATTATTGATCTTTCCAAGTTCTGACTTTTTGTGACATTTCTTTTCTGTATTAGTGCTGCTGTTGGACCACTTATTTTGTTTTGGAATATATTCATTGAAGTCCATTCATTGCATCAATATATTTGTGATGAATGATGTCTTCCACTCGTCGTACTTAATTTCATGTTAAGTAAGCAATGTTCAAACTATAAATATTAACTTTATAATATTCTTAAATGTGTAGATGAAGCATCATTGCAGGTTTCTGTGTGCCGGGGCCTTGGTCGGTTCTCCCTAGTGCCGGCCTAGATTGCCGGTCCCCACTCAGTATGTGCGGGGTCGGTGGCGCGGCCGGTTCCTGTTTTTTGGGAAATTTTTGGCATCTTAATTGAAAGCAACAGCATCTGGCATTTTTTAACCTAACCTACCTACCTAACCTAGAACCTAACCTAACCTAACTAACCTACCTAACTAACCTAACCTAACTAACCAACCTAATAACTAACCTAAAACCTACCCAACCTAACCTAACCAACCTAACCTAACCTATCCTTAAACCTAAACTAACCTAACCTAACTAACCTAACCTAATCCTTACCTAACCCTAACCTAATTTAACATGGCTTTTACTTATCTCAACATTACATTTAAAAACACGCCTGCGGCCATGCGGATTGCGCAATAGAGGTGGGGGAACGCGTCATTCTGGTTTTCGAAAGGGGTAGCCATACTGTTGACGCTGTAAACCACCGCCATAGTTGATCAGTAACAAGTAAAATTTAAACATAACACCGCAGTGACTAGTGAGCAAGCAGTAACAGCGTATGAACAATACAACAATACGTAACCGTGTTTCATTTATTTATTTTCGTTCGTATCTCATCATCATTCAGCTTTTGATATTTTTGGGGTACTATCAGCACTCTATTTCATACACAAGTGGTAGTATCTGAAAATAATATGTCGGTCATTCAAGCAGCACTCTTTCTAACGGACTAAAGAGTACATTTGACAAACAGGGTGCAAACCTTGACAGACGACATTGCAGACATTGGAAATTTGCTTTTGCAGTCGTGCTTGAAGCTCACAGCATCAGGGATGATATATTTCTAGTGATAAGCAATGCCTGGTTGCTCAACTGCTAAACAAATAACAACCCCAAACAATCCAATAATTGCATGGCAAATTTATGTGAACATTGCTGCTAAGATGATCCCGCGGGAGCGGGCCTGGTCTGCTGGGATGGCGCGACCTTCCCTCAGCTGGCAAAGTCTTATGGCTGCCATTACTGCCGCAGTGGCTTAACGTGAGCTCGGTGGCATCACCGGAGAGAGAGAGAGAGAGAGAGAGAGAGAGAGGACGAGAGAGAAGAGAGAGAGAGAGAGAGAGAAGAGAGAGGAGAGAGAGAGAGAGAGAGAGAGAGAGAGAGAGCGAGCTGCGGAGCTTCAAAGCTGCAGAGCTGCGGAACTCCGCTGGGACTGAGCTGCGACCCGGTATGACACGTCGGTCCCAGGCGGCGAAACTCTGCAGCCTGGCAGACTGCACTGAGGTTCGTCAGACCATGAGAAGCCGACAGACAGGCTGAGCCACCAGCCGAGACCAGGCTGCCAGACTGCCGCAGTTGGCTCACTCTCTAATGAAGGAATCAGTGACTGACCTGACTTGGAATTATCAATCCTGCAGGTAACCAAAAAACCTGCATTGTTCCGACATCTATGAAAAGCGAGTCGAAACTAGTTCTTCCGGTAGGTGTCGCTGCTGTAAGGGACAGGCGTGACCACCTTGCCGTCTCGTGTGTGCGCTGTTTTCTGACGCAAGTGTTTCGGTGAGGAGATATTTTGTGTATTTACAATTTACATTATAACAGATATTATTTATTATTTAAAACTTAGATGTCGTGTGATGAAATTTATGTACACATTATAAATTTGATTACAGGGATATCGTTTTACGAAAACGATTGTTAGGCCACACTCTCCGCCGAAACTTAACCTACCCTCAATTATAGTTTTTCCTCTTATTTGAAGCACCTAATTTTAAGCTTCAGTCTCCAATCATGTTCTTATCTACACAATTAACAAGGAACACTTCGATCACTGCAACAACGACACCGGATTCAATTATCGTCACGGATGCCCATTTCGCAAAAAAAAAGTGGGAAAAACTCTTACCCTTCTGTCTATCCCTGTGACGCACAGACTTTTTCACATTGTGACCGAGTCAAATGCAATTTGTCGATAAAACCGACACACAGTCCACACTGGTACAGCAGACGTTAATGTAAGCAGTCCAGCACGAAATATTGTATTTTTAATATGGCCAAATCGACGCTATAATGCGAATGGTCAAATGCAAGTGCAAAATGTCGCAGTAATGTCTTTTATTTTGTGTTTATTTTTATATCTTTAAGGAAAAGGTGTCAAACATTGGTCGGTCCAATTGAGAGGCATTGGTGGGGCCCAAATTAACGTTGGTATAGGGCTTTGGCCCTACCAGGCCTCAAGAAAACGATGCCCCTGAATTTGGAAAGGTAAAAATGGATTGTGTTGTTTTTATTCATCCCCATGTTGTTTTTTTGTTCTGAGCAAACTAGCCCTATTCCAAAAAGAGTTGGTTATTATATCAGGCTTTAAAGGGACACTGCCTCTTCCGGATGATATCGCAAAAACATGCAAAAACAAGTCTAAGGGACTAAATATTATTTGTAATCGTCCTCTTGTGCTCACCAAAGCAGTGCAAATACAAACAACTATAATTTATTTCATTTGTTATAAAAATATAAAAACGGTTTGCGATTTCTACACACCACTAGATAATATGGCAGCGATTGAGCGCCAAATTCAACGCAGTTCAGACATTTCCGTATTTGTAAACAACACTGTACAGGGAGTACCTTAAAACAATATAAACAATCCGATACCAAAAAACTCGGTTGGAAAAAAAACTTCATCAATAGTTGGAGCTTAAAATTTATTCGTATAAGTCCAAAAACCCTTCATCGTAACTTTCCTTTCCTTCATCGTAACTTTCCTTTCTTTCATGCCTATTATTGAGCTTAAATAAGGCATAATAAGACATGAAATGTTTTCTGACATTACAAATTTTGGTAGAATGCTTAAGCAAAAAAAATCACTAATTTCCATAGCTGCACAAGGCTGCAATTAATTGATTTTGGTACGTACGTGGTGGCGGACTCGTCAAGCTCAATTGCTGGAAAGAAATACTGGACTTTGAACGATGACTATTGGGCCACTGGGCGCGAATACAAAAACGGACCTTTCAAAGTGATTGCTATAAAAACCGGTGTTAACCTTTAACATTCAAATTTTTAATTCGAACGGACAGTGTTCCTTTAATGTTGAAATGGTCTTAATTAAATGACAACATAACAAAATAGGCAGTTCATACCCTGAACATAAAAGTTGCAGTGTTTTGTTTTTATTTAACTGCTGGAGCTGTTTGCAAATTCGCTACCTTCTTTATCCTATATCATTTAGCTTGGTTCTCAGAACTTCTCAGAACTTGTCAAAAATATTACTGCGTTTGCCATATTTGCCACCTCCGCTCGTTAGCAGGAGGGGGGGGGGGGCATTATGCACCTCAGTGTGCGTTTCGATTTTGCTGCTTTTCAAAAGGCCATCTCGTACACGTTGGTGTATGTCTGTCCTCACTAACTCAAAACAAAAATATAGGCTGCTCAAAGCTGCCGACATTGCATTGGCCTTGGCTCAATTTGCTCTGAGCTTAAGCTTGAAAACATGATGACAAAACGTCTAGCGACAGCCGGCGGCGCTATTTCGCAAGTGATCTTGGCAACGGCACTTTGCAGCCATATCAGAGTCCGTCCAATGCTGTGTGACTGAGTGCACATCGCAGCCAAAGTCGACTGGTACATAAGTGAAAGGACAGCGGCAGAATATAATGTACGCTTTGTTTCCTTATTTAACTTGGCATGTGACATAGTTATGAAACAAGGCAACATTATGTCAAGGCCCGCCACTGGGTAGTTCAATGAAATGTCGCATAGTCATTCGCTAATAAAAAAATATGAAATCGATATTATCTTACACGCAGGCTACATCATCAGCCTGCGTGTATGGTATGGTTTATTTTGTATTCGGTTGTCCATTGACAGAAGAGACTACAAAACTCGGCACATACCATTTTCGTAGATTATTTCCATGTCATGACCCTGTAATCAGCTTTTCGGGAAGCGAACAAGATAGGAACTTACAAATCATAATAAGTATATAATTACAGATTGAGGAATATTCCCGATCGTATTCATAATTGAAGGAATATTCCTGATCGTATTCATAATTGAATATTTATATGTTTTCTGTTGATAAGAGTTGGAGAAAGTTTAGCAGCTTGTTCATTGTAAGGACTAAGGAGGTTGTTCAAAATGATCATTTGTGCTAACAAATATATTATTTTATTCAAAAGAATAACCCAAACTATTCTTACTCGTTTCGATTACAAATCAACATAAGATAATTCTGATTTTGATTTGTAATTAAAACCAAATATGTTTCCTTCTCATTTCTTTGATTTTGATTTGTAATCGAAACACGTAATAATAGTTTTGGTAGGTTTTCTTTTTAATAAAATAATATATTTTTAGCACAAATGATCATTTTGAACAACCTCCTTACAATTTCCTGTTGTATATAAGTTATGTCTTGAAAAGCGCTTTGAAAGTCCTGAAGAGGTCTGGTGTAGGCAATTTATTATACACCCTCACACCCTGGATACCAAATTATGCGTTATTTATTATTAGGTTCGGTGTTCACTGCTGTTTCCTTCTCATTGTTTAGTGCAAGCTGTGAAATTCGTTAATCCAGATAGGTATGATCCAATTCAAATCCATCCAATTTCGGTCCTGATAAAATCCCAACTCATGAGTTACGCCAAAATCGATACAGTTTAGTTCAATCCGTTACGAGTCAAACGCAATGCATGTCCGGACATTTAAGTCCTTGACGCAGGGCCTCGGATAACATGCTAACTGGGGAGGGTGGGGGGGGGGGGGCAATTTCCCCAGAAGAGGCAATTGCCTCCCCCCGCAGTTAAACCTATTTGCCCCCACAGTCAACCTGAGTTAATTCGACATAGGCGGACACTAAAATAATAGCCGTTTTCACGATGGATTATTACGCTGAAAAGATTCTGAATCTTTTTGAAATGTTCTAAAATGCTTTGGTATGCAAGTTTTAGCATATAACATATTCCAAGAAATAAATTATTGATTTAGGCGATATTATCACAATTCAATAGCCATGGAAACATGAAATGAGCTCTTAACAAGTTTATGATACAAAATTGACCGTTTTTAAAGAACATATGCGTCTAGAGTCCATTCGTTCAGTTTAGCATACCGTAATACAAGTGATTAAATCTGGCAGCGTCATGGATCACAGGCCGATCTGCGCTTGCGCAATGATGTGCTAGAATCCATTTGCTAGTCCATTGGATTGGGCGAGTCCATTATGCGTCAATTGCGAGAGGTCTGTATGGTGACCAATAGCGTCACACGCCACATAATGTTTCTGAATCATTCTGAATCATACGAGTGTCCATTAAGCTACATATTCAAATTCGCATTCAGAGATCTTTTACCTCCCATTTGTTCTGTTATTATGGCGTGCAACGCTTATATTTTGTGCGCATCGTATTCAGGAGGTCAAATACTGTCTGCAGTGAGGTTTTCAAACAAATTTGAATAGTCCGCCTCAAATGACCTTTGACCTTTTATCTCCCATAACTCAGTCGTTAGGGCGTGCCATGCTTAGATGCTGTGCTCATCATATTGAGGTTAAATAATGTCTTTGCTGACGTTTTTAGACAAATCGGAAAAGTCCGCTGAACTCGAATATCGATTTTTCTGTATGTGAATTTAAATTTTAATATGTTTGTTTATTTGTTTGTTTATTTGCACAAATCGTCGACGGGATACCCTAATGATGGACGAAGTCAAGATATAAAATTATCTAGGCTTGAACACAAGAGCTACAAGACAAAAACATGTTAAAATATACTGAATACACTATAAGCATAAAATATGACATAAAATATGGCATAAAATATGGCATAAGATATGGCATAAAATATGACATAAAATACGACATAAAATATGACACTGACGAGACATCAGGCACACACAGTACAAAATGGGTTACAACGATGCAAAGAACAGCCTCACTTTAGTACGGAACTGGTAGTATGTGTCGGCAAAGAAATCAGCGACACGTTCCTATGAAGCGGTTAAGCTGCTTGGGCAGTCTGATGAACAGTCCCTCTTTGACCGTGTTTACCCTGGCGTACGGCACATTAAACAATGTGAGGGACAGCTGCCTGGTAGTACGACACGGTACATTGGCGAAAAATGACTGCAGTAAAAATGACGATGATATTTTACCATTAAAAACATTGTGAATGAACATAAGATCATGATGAGTCCTACGAGCCGATACAGAAACAAGTTTAAAATGAGACAATAGGTAATCGTACGCCATGGATGGTGATTGTGAGCGACAGTGAGTGTTCAGCCACATGAGGAACTTATGCTCTATCTTCTGCAGCCTATCAGTGTGCGTTCGAGCGGCACCGCCCAATATCACGCTACAGTATTCCATATTTGAACGGACGTAGGCAAAATACGATGTCATTACTGATGCCACTTTGATATATCATCTCGGGTTAGCCCTCTGGAACGATCTAATAAGAACACCAAGGGCTCTATTGGTTCTTCTCATGGTATTTTCGATATGATTGCTAAATGTCAGCTTTGTGTCTAGAGTTACTCCTAAATCTCGAATATATTCCACGTCTTCCAGCGTGGTGTTTCCGATCGAATATTGCGTTACAAATGGCTTTGTTCTAAGTGTCATCCGAAAATATTTGCACTTGGACGGGTTCAGCTTAAGCATCCAAGTTTTGGACCACTTATATAGCTGATTTATTTTTTTCTGAAGTACTTCAGCATCGTTTTGACATTAATTTGTATGTACAATTTAGCATCGTCCGCAAATATCAAAACCCGAGAGGATATATCGTCCGGCAAGTCATTCATGTATAGAGAGAACAAAATTGGAGAGATCAATCCCCCTTCCGGTGTTCCCGACGTTACCCGGCAGTCGGCACCACTCTGAGCACCTGCCGTTGACTACCACTCGCTGTTCCCGGTTATCTAGGTAAGATGAGAACCATTTTAGGGCCAAACCTGTGATATTGTACGAATTTTGAAGCTTGTGTACCAGAAGAGAATGATTTACACTTTGAAAGGCTGCCGAAAAATTTGCATAGATGCAGTCGGTTTGAAGGCGCTCTTCTATGGAGTCCCAAGCTGTGCTCAGTAGTGATGCAAGGTTAGTCACGCACGACCTACCCGAAATGAATCCATGTTGTGCTGGTGAGATAGCAGGCGCCACATGTCGCAAAAGGCTAATATACACAACGTCCTCAAGTACCTTGCCAAAGAGGGGAATCAGCGATATAGAGCGGTAGCAGTTCGGATCTTTTCTACTACCCTTTTTGAAGACAGTCACAATATTCGCCCGTTTGGACAGAGCTCCGGAAACACACCTTGTCTCAATGACAGTTGGCAAATCTTGGTTAGTGGAATTACGAGTACTTCAGTACATTCACGAATAATACGGGCACTGATGCCCTTTAAATTGTTTTAAGCCACTAATGCAATGCAGTTGAAGGCTGGTAGTTAAAAAAGCGTTTTCTGCGTCAATTTTTTCTTGCCTTTTTCATGTTGCTAAATTGACGCACGTCTGAATCATTTGAAAAGGTTCAGTTGGTGGAGACTGGAGATCTGGCATTAAATGTAGATAACCCATACAAAAGTACCTTGCTAATTACCACCAAACCAATATTTTGTAACATTATATTCTTACCAACATATTACAATATTCTGAGGGATATTTCAGGACAAAAATCGCATGTAAAGGTTGTGCAGTTAAGGAATGGATCGTCGATACTTTTCAAAACGTTTTAACATGTTCTAAAATGTTTCGCACAGGAAACAATAATCCTTCGTGAAAACGGCTACTTGCGTCATTATTATCAACATTAAAAGTTTTGCATAGTTTATCTCTGGCTGCATATAACATTTAAATATTCATTAAAAATAATTATTTTTCCCCAGAAAAATGAACAAGCAGTAAAACAAAACTTGCAATTAAATCGGAAGCCAAACCATTCACTTGGACGGCGACCTATTTAGTGTCGGCGATGTGTTTCATTGACCAATCAGGGACATTAGCCGTTTTCACGATTTATTATTTTGCGCGAAATGTAAACATCTTAAGATGTTTTAGTATGAAAGTTTTAGTATACGATATATTCCAAAGAAAAATAAGTTACTGATTTAGGCGATATTATCATTATTCTAGAGTTATGGAAACATGAAATGAGCTCTTTACAAGATTATGATACAAAATTGTTCGTTTCTAAAGAAGTTATGCGTCTAGAGTCCGTTCGTTCAGTTAAGCATATCGCCATATTAGTTACTCAATCTGGCAGCGTCACGGATCACACACAGGTCTGCCTTCGCATGGCGCATTAATTCGCTAGAAACGATTCGCTGGAGGCGAGTCCATATGAGTCAAGGGGAGTTCGCATTTGTTGAGCGAACCAATAGCGTGCCCGAGACCGATATGTTTCAGATGTTCTGAAAAGTATCAGTATGTGAAGATTTTGCACAGTAACCTATCAAGCTAACTATCTACATATTATCTTGCTAGTTACCACCAAACCGAATTTTTGTATATTTTATATTCTTACCAACATATTACAAATTCTGAGAAGACATTTCAAGACAGAAATAGGTTTTTTAAGTTGTTTAAGAGTTAAGGAACAAGAATACAGTATAACTAAAACTTTCATACTAAAACATTTCAAAACATCTTAAGATGTTTTAAAACATTTCACGCAAAATAATCCATCGTGAAAACGGCTATTAGCCATTTTCACGATGGCTTACTTTACGCGAAATGTTTTAAAACATTACAAAAAAATGTTTTAGTAGTAGCCGTCTTCACGATGGATTAATTTGCGAGAAATGTTTTAACCCTCGGCCTACGGTCCCGTAGGGCGATTTTTTGCAAATTAGTCTATCGAGAAAGCGGCTACTACTAAAACATTTTAAAACATTTCACAATGTTTTAAAACATTTCGCACAATATAATCCATCGTGAAAACGGCTATTGTATTCAGAACCGTCATAGTGGCGGCTACTTTAAGTAACACATCTCGGCCGCGAGAGGCGCCACTAGTAGTAGGTCCGCGCCTGGCCCGTAAGTAACTCCATACCGAAGATCAATAGGACATTGACTAAAAGCCTCAATGGCTAACACTGGCTAATATAACTACAATCCCGCCCTTGTGCAAACATAAGCCGGCAAACACCGGTTATTGCTTTCACCTGGTTAGAGGCTGGCTCAACCCTTTCTCTGAAGGTAATTTCAAACATGATTTGCACCATGCCCGAGTGCAAGTGCGTTTTCCCACCGCGCCACCTGAGCCGGGCTGGTGCCAATCAGTTATTCTCAGTCATTATCATTCTCAGTCAGGTATTCTCAGTCAGTCGGAAATTGGAAGTGACGCATCCCTGTCACCGGTACAATACCAATACGTGGCACGGTTGGCGATACCCGTTCATCGTCGATCAATGACACCCGATCGTACCTGGCCAGCTCGCTCAGCAGCATCCCGGGCCCGCTCAGCAGCATCCCGGGCCCGCTCAGCAGCATCCCAGGCCCGCTCAGCAGAATCCCAGGCCCGCTCAGCATAATCCCGGACCAGCTCAGCAGAATCCCAGACCCACCCAGGAGCATCCCGGGGCCCGCTCAGCAGAATCTCAGGCCCGCTCAGCATAATCCCGGACCAGCTCAGCAGAATCCCAGACCCACCCAAGAGCATCCCGGGCCCGCTCAGCAGAATCCCGGGCCCGCTCGAGAGCATCCAGGGCTCCCTCAACGGAATCCCGGGCCCGCTCAGCAGAATCCCGGGCTCGCTCAGCAGAATCCCGGGGCCCGCTCAGCAGAATCCCGGGCCCGCTTAGCAGAATCCTCCCCACCAGTAGGAATCCCGAGGGACCTGAACAATCACTGAGACCAGTTGACTGCCATCGCTGTCAGGCTATCAAATCAGAGGGAACGCTGTTGCTGCGAGCTGGACGGACACCATGCCGCGCGGCCGCGCCACTTTAGGGCACAGTCAGGCGCTACTGACATATCGCGCCGCCTGGAATTCAACAGAAACGTGACACGGCTATACGGTCCGCTGGGACAATAAGATACCAGGCATTTCCAGAAGAATGTTCTAAACGAAAAGTGAAGCTATGACTTGTTAAACATACGTCCAGTTTGATTTAAGTATTTATACATGTGTAAGGAGAGCAGACGCCTCAGTTTCTCGTGGTCCTTGTATTAGGTTGCTACAGCACCGGCAGCAGCAGCAGTAACAGTACAGCGTCGTCGGTCCGCCAGCGCGCCAGGCAGACCTCCTCGTCTACGCGCACTCTCGTCCGCGCGCGTCCGCTCCCGGGTCATCACTGCTGACCTCGCCGCTCGGCCGCCGCGACCCGCGGCTGCCGCTCCGGCCCAGGTCAGCGCCCCGCCCAGTCCGCCGGTGACGTCACGGGCAGCCCGGGCGCGGCGGCCCGGCCCGCCTTACATCTATTACCTAACACATGTCTTTGTTCTAAGCAGGGAACATTTTATTCGTTTTGTGGAAGCGATTAAACGCTTTAAGAAATGAACACAGCCCTCGCGGCTCGCGGGAATAATTTATACTATGATTGTTGTGTCTTCTCCAGAAATATGTAGATNTCCGCTCCCGGGTCATACTTGCTGACCTCGCCGCTCGGCCGCCGCGACCCGCGGTCCTGCCGCTCGGCCCAGGTCGCGCCCCGCCCAGTCGCGGTGCACGTCAGCGGGCAGCCCGGGCGCGCGGCCCGGGCGCTTACATCTATTACCTAAATCTCTATCTTGGGCGGCGCATAGCGGGCGTAAGTAAGAAACGGCTATCTCAATACCTCAGCAGTCCCAAGTACGCGGTGGCATCACCGAGCACTTTTAAACGTCCTTACGTAAAGAAGATGCATTTTCCAGAACAAATGTGGTAACCGTGAGCCTTCTACCACCTTTATAAGTACGTTTTACTATGTAACTCAATTATTCTGAGAAAAACCCGTATAATCCCTTTAAACAACTGTTGTCAACTCCCGACATTGCAGTCTCCAATGGCCGCGCGCTTTTTACACAGCCGCAACACCACACAACGTGACGGGCAGCAAACCAGCGAGAAATAACAACATCGAGTTGTAGTATTTCAGCGTATGATGAAACTGTTTGATACGGATATGGGGTAGTTCCTGGGGCGTGAATTTTGCCTGTGCAATTTATAAATCGATACCTGAAGCTGTTCACCGGTTACTGCACCAAGAACAGTTACCTACGTCTCAGAATTCGGAGGGCGCTGGATGGCGAAGGCTCCGTCTTAGCTGCTGATTTTCAAATATACATCTTATCTTTGATTTTGATCTTTGATTTTTCTTCTTTGAATTGAAACATCTTCTTTCATCTTTGAATTAGAACATCTTTGATTTTGAAATATACGTCTTATCTGCTGATTTTCACAACATCGGCCCCGGAGTACGCCACCATTCCTAAAGAAACCAAATGAGTGTGTTTACTCGATCACTTCGGTTCATCGTTTCGGTTCATGGTTCTACTCGTTCCATTTGTATGCGCTCTGCCATCGTAATACAGTCTCTTGAGCCGGTTTGGTTTGTTCTGGAGTGCACTTCTCTCTGCTTATATAGTTTCCTCACTTTTGCCTCTGCCGACGCAGTTTGTTTTTGTGTCCAGAAGCCGTGCCATTCTCCTTCCTTGACAATATTGCAGTCGATCAGATATGCATTAAACAGTGCTGCTCCCGCGCGGTTGAATATAATGTACCGTCACAGAAGTTTGGTTTGTGGACCAAGCACCGTATCCCCTTTGAGATCATGGTGTTCCGAGGGTTACCCTGCTAACTCTCACCCTGTTCCGAGGGTTATTATATGGGGGCCGGTCGACTGTTGCAGCGGCCCGCCCAGGGATATGACCCCGGGTCACCGGCACATCCTACCCCTACGCCATATCGCTCCCCATGTCCCAGAAGTGGGGAAACTAGAGGCACTGAGAAGTTTACACTGCACTCGGGAACAAGCCAAGCCAGCTCAAGAGACTGCATTATGATGGCAGAACGTATAAGACATGGAAGTTGGAACGAGTGGAAGGGTATATTGTCACTGAAGCCATGAACCATGAAGTGATTGGAGAAAACACACTCATTTTGTTTCAGTAGGAATTGTCCGCCCCTGTAGCTCAGTATTAAGAGCGCTGAGCTCTTGACCTAACCCGGGAGTGGCAGCCCGGCCGGGATTTGAGTCGCTTCAGCGCTCGCTATTTGCCCCGTCATGGCTGGGATGACATGCGGCCTGGTGGCAGCGGTCGCGTTCAAGTTCAGTCACGTCAGAGGGTGGGGCGGCGCGTGTCCAAGTATGCTGGGCACGTGCAATTTTCGCTTCTTAATTCTGCCGGACACCAGGCATTGCGCGATCTGCTGGTAGGGTCAGGGTCTGTGCAGCAAGCTACTACAGCTTAGACGTAAATCAGCCTTTGTCATCAGCGCCCTCCAAATTCTGAGACGTAATTGTTCTTGGTGCAGTACCTAACCGGTGAATGGTTTCAGACTTCAGATATTGATTTGTATCTGCACAGGCAAAATGTACATCCCAGGAACTGCCCCATATCAGCATCAAAAGGTTTAATCAAACGCTGAAATACTGCAACATGGTGTTGTTATTTCTTATCACCATAGGAACTTCCATGCCCCAGGCAAAACACATGTCCGCAACATGTGAGGAGTCTTACCGTCCGATCCGTCTCACAGACCGCAGCGGAAATCCCATTTAATGTGATATATGGGACGCGTTATCACCAGAGACGCCCTTGTCTCGTGTGTACAGTCTTTCAATATCATGGGCATTGGGCAGCCTCTACCTGGTGTTAGCTGCGGCGGCTAACGCCGCGCGGCCAATGGAGACTGCAACGCCGGGCGCTGTTGTGTTTGCTTTCAAATCATATAAGCGCGCAAGCTGAAAACATCAAACAAAATAATTTTAACTGTGATTTTGGTGATCCACAGACTACAGAGCAAGTGTTCATACCTAGTAGATGTTATTTTTCTCATCCCACCCTGCTGTGTGCATCGTGCGTGCATCACCAGTAGGAACTAGCGGAGCACATCGTATAGTCACGATTTGCCAAAAGGTGTATAATGAAAACAGGAAAGCAAAACAATAACTTATAAAACAAATCCAGGGTGCCAATAAATATATGAATGAAAAATACCGCATACCGTTCACCTAGGGGTGCAGGCGCGAAACATCGCAATACCTTATCAATAGCCAGCAGCAGTACGTTACACGAGCGAAATAAACCACCCACACGTACTTTGTCCTGCACCGCCTCGGTGGCATTTGACTTAGGAGAGCCTGAAGCCCGCCCATCCGGAATTGAATTGCGCATCCGACAGCGATGAGAGAGCGAGGTCACCTTCTGCACGCCGAGAGGGCGACATTTCGGAGGCGACTTGACGAATTATTGATCGGCCAAGTTAGCCCACAGCCATTTCCATGCCGGAGGCAGCCGCTGGCCAGCGCTGTAGTTGCAGACGACTAGCAAACTCACGCCAGAAACTACTTCAGAAGCTGCTCTCCGGCGCTGAAGTTAAAGCTCTCGTCTGTAATACGGAGGTGGTTTCGGTTGAGTGCAGTTGAGTTGTGCGCTACACCGTCACAGGCGGTGGAAAGTCGGATGGCGAGTGACATATGTCATGTGGCTTAGGTAGATATAAATGTCATATGGGTTGGACAGAAATGTCATATGTGTTGGACAGAAATGTCATATGGCTTGGAATTTGGATAGAAATGTCATGTGGCGTGAATAGAAATTGTACGGTTTATATTCCGTCTTCCGCCGGAACCCAGTAGATACACAGTACGCCCAAAGGCGGCCATTGAGTTCCTCGAATGACGAAATGTGCTATCTGAGCCGAAACACACTGTAAATATGCCATAAATGCAGCTATGGCTTTGATACAAATCGTGGACGGAACTATATCGCTGTATCATGGTCTGGAGCTACGTGAAGCAGGTTCTGGGCCTTCTTATTCGGACCTTTCATGTCGGCCTCACCCAGATGCAAATTGAACAAGCAGACAATAATTGCCACTTATAGTAGCCATTTTCACGATATATTATTTTGCGCAAAATCTTTTAAAACATTTTAAAATGTTTTAAAATGTTTTAGTAGTAGCCGTTTTCACGATGGACTAATTTGCGATAAATATTTTAACCTTCGCCCAACGGGACCGTAGGGCCATGGTTATTTTTTTTCTAGCAAATTTTTCCATCGTGAAAATGGCTAGTACTAAAACATTGTAAAACATTTTAAAGTGTTTTAAAATATTTTTCACAAAATAATCCATCGTGAAAACGGCTAATGTTAATAATCGGTCGATTGTATAGCAATGCTCAGTCATTTTTGGTAAGACAGCCAGGTCTCACGTCGTTTGTGTTGAGAGAATTCAACACAAATTTTTAATGTGGTTGGCCACACACTCGGAGCCGAACTGCATGTCCTTAGAGGCTTAGACTATGACCTTTTGCTGTAATTTTACAATATTCCGCACTTGTACGCGAGACGTGTTCAAATTAATATAATGTGTGTAAGTTTTTAAAAGTTTTATGTCATCAGCTCATCTCTTAGACTGTTATGTCATTCATGTACCTGCCAGAGCGACAAGGGACAAGTGGCCCGTCACGCTGTTTTTTGTACCCTCCGCGAAATCCAGATGGAGTCGTGTGAATACTGCGGTGAACGGTTTGTTTGTGCGCGGCCCACGACTCGGCGACCTTGTGCGGTTTTCACTGCAGTGTGACGTCTGGCACGTATAGATCATAGCTGCAAGGAGTCCGTACAAAGATGGAGGCATTTTTTCTGGTTCGCCATGAGAGGATCTATGAATGCATGTCAAAACACAGAAAGTCAGCACTACAATAAGCAACATGTACAAATATGCACACATTTCCGACGAGAGCCATTCACTAACATCGCATATTTTGCCAATTTCGCTGGCTTTGTTCTGGGTCAGATTCGATTGTACCAGCCCTGTAGGAGCGAGATGCATATAAATGGGATCCGGATGCGTAGATCGAATGCCCTGGTAGCGATAAATGGGGCGATACGCTCCCGGAAGTATTCCCATCGAGCGCACCACGAGACAAGCTCGCAGTCAGGGCACGTTCGTGTGCCCACAGCCGTGTCCAATGGTTAGCACAGAGTTAATCCCGCCGCCAAGCAAACACCGGCTAGCGATTGCCGCTAGTCGATGCCGTTAGGAACCGGTCGCGGGGATTTTCATCAGAGCGCGGGCTTAGCCTGCTCCAAAAGCTGCTATTGTCGCTGGAGGTGTCTGCATCGGGTGTTTGCCTTTTCATTCAGTTTGGTATTTGCAAGACGGTTCTTTATTTGCAAGGAAGTTACCGACCGAAGAACTAGTGAGTGCTTTTGTTTGCGAGTTCTGCACCCGTGCGTCGATGCGACCTCAATAAACTGAAGGTCATGCATAGTCAAGCCAGCGTAGCAAATGTGGCAATGGTGTTTTGTGTCAACTAGCTTGTGCTACTTTGCTAATGGACTAGATCTACAAATACGGCACAGGAATAGCAGCTTTTAAGGCTCGCTTGCCGGCTTCTGCGATTACGAAGGGAAACGAACAAACGGCATGTGCCTAATGGTTGCGATCGCCTTCGGTAGCCTACGTCTGTATACGGATCGCCGGCGTAACGGTTCGCTGCCAAGGGAGGTATACATCCTATAATGGTCGGGATCGCATTCGGTAGTTTACGTCTGAATACAGATCGCTAATATAGTGTAACGGTCCGTGCCATGGCTGGTGTATGCTCCATTTGGTCGGGCTCGCATTCGCTCGCGTGCCCGGAAAACTCACAAAGAAGACGATTGTGCGTCCATTTCTTAGGTTTGACTCATATCATATGTATGTATGTATGTACAATTGTACATACAATGAGCATTAGAACAGACATCAATTCAGTTAATTGACATGATGTAGGAAGTAATTTGTTGGTTATTTTTAGCACGAATAATGACATACATTTCTGAGCAATGTCGATATCAATGGATATTATTCAGACTAGCCACGCTTTTTGCCTCTGAGCATAATGATGAAGAGTCATTTTGCATTATAATGCATGACTATTATGTTGCCAACTAATTATGCATGCATGTGCCATCGTGCATCTGCCTTATGGACGGCTATAACTTCCTGATCATTTCGACCATTGACGCGAAGACTTTCAGCAGCAGTTTATGGGCTGTAAACTAAGCATTTGTGTAACATCGGCTGAGAATCTGCATTCATTGATGTAATAAATGGACGACATGTGTTTGATGCAATCAATGATGTAATTTTATTAATTATTATCTGATTATATGCAAAAGATTTTGCGTAATCCATCAATAGATGACCAGGTCACGGAAAGATATTTCACAAAGGACCCAAGAGCGGTAATTACTCTTCTCTCACAGATCTGAGATTCTTCTTGTCGCAGAGAACCGAGATTCGTCCATGTTGATTCCGAGTGTTTGGTCCACCGTGTAGAGTTCGGGGCAGGCGCGTCGTCTCCGTGTACGACGAACGCTCCCAACGTGAGGTGTCGCGGCCCAGTGTCGGTTGTCGACCGCGGCGACAAAATATATATGGACCAGTCCTGTCGTGTTTGTTCTCATGTACGCCACGAAGAGACTAATTTCAGTCTCGCATTCTACTGAGTCCTGCATGTTCTTATCACAAGCCCTCGGTCTCGGATGTCCAGCATAAGATGCCGTCCACAAGTGCAAGCGCAGGTGGAGCAAGGGAAGCAGTTTCTACACGTAAAGACCAGACTCCGTGGCAGAAATGTAATCCTGCTCTAGCAAGAATGCGAAGCCGCATGACAAGCGGGAAGTCGAGTGGCTGGAAGGGCTTGGCGATATGAATTGCTGGAACACCTGGCGCAGGTACTCACTCAGCTGGCTTGTCGCTGCACGACTTTTTTATTCCAAGTCGCTGAGACAAGTATCAGCCTGCGCCCATGTGTGCAAGCAAATAAGAAACCAACGGTATTCAATGGTTCTAAAACGCGTGACCATGGTCCAGTGGCTGGATCAAAGTTCCGTGAGAAGCGCTGGCAAAAAGTGCATGAATGTCGATTGTTATGGCTGGCTGTAGATGCCTGTTACGGCCACTGCCAGCCTTAGTATCACTCAGTAGCCAATCATTCGTCTAGCCAGACTAGCCGCCGAGCTAAACGCGTAAGCATCTGTTCCAGGCTGCATGATGACAGCAACTCATCGGAGTATGATGACAACAGCACATCGGAGTACGATGTCAACAACACATCAATCACCAAGCTTGTGTCTGCCTCCCTTTCCTCCCCACTCGTCTGCACACTCTGAGCCATCGAGGCTCGAGTCGTCACTGGCCTTACCTTGGCCACGACACACCGACGTGTCTGCCGCGGCGGCCTGGGTGCGCTCTGCCGACCGCACGCCTGCCTCTCTCGCCGCCGGCGGCGGGTCCGCGCCCCCGGCCACGTCAGTAGCGTCGGGGCGAGCCGACGCGACGCAGCGCTCGGGTGAAGTCTCAGTCCGACGCGACGCGGCGGACTGAGTGGCATCTGCCGACGCGACGCGGTGGACTGAGTGGCATCTGCCGACGCGACGCGGTGGACTGAGTGACGAGTCGAACGGAGCGTGACGAGCGCGGCTGTGGCGGCGAAGGAGGTCAAAGGAGCCACCCGAGGTACAGCGAGCGATCTCTCCGCAGCACACGGCTGGCGTTAGAGTGGGTGGATCTGCGGGCTTGGTCTCGAAGTAGGATGGGAGGAGTGGGAGTGGGAAGTCCTACGCGTGTTTAGACAGTCGTGGAATTTATACTCCGAGATAGGTTTATCGGTTATTCTGATATTTTATATTGGTTTAACTATGATGCGGAAGTTGTGGCCTGTTTTTAAACTCGGCAAGAAACTCCACAAGTCATGTAGAGGTTTATAACAACATCAATTACTTTATAGATTACGAACATTTACATAATAAATACCTCTCCAAAAACTGAATGGATCATTGGCATGTTGGTGTGTTTCACCTGCGTCTTCATTTGGTCCTGAATATGTTGAAAATACTCGCCAAACATCCAGCAACTGGTCCATTGCCTTAGCATTATGGATACTTATAGGTGGGAGAGCCAAAGCTTTGATCTTATAAGACAACACTTGGCTTATGATTTATTTTCTGTTGGAATCTGTTAAGTCATACCACTCTAGTTAAATGTCATATCCGTCTTTCGTAGTTGCAAATTTAAACGAAATGAAAAACCATTGATTCCACTCAGACGAGATAGGTAACATATTTTTTTGGCCATAGGACATCAAACTAATTTTCATAAGTTTTGTAGGCGTGGTATTTTATTGAATTTCTGATGAATAATAAACACGCAACTTCTAGGTGAGTGTGTATATCAAAGATATTGATGTAGTTTTTCAGAGTTATCAAGAGGATTAAATTATTTTATATATTACAAAATTCAGATATTTCGGCACACATTGTGGCGCCTTCTTCAGTGAAAAGAAGAAGAAGGCGCCACAATGTGTGCCTTTCACTGAAGAAGGTGCCACAATGTGTGCCGAAATATCTGAATTTTGTAATATATAAAATAATTTGATCCTCTTGATAACTCTGAAAAACTCCATCAATATCTTAATTACCTGAGGAAAAGTTATAATGACTCTTAAGTCTTACCTATATCAAAGATGCCACTGAAACAGGAACATAACATATTATTTGTATTTAACCCAATGCACTGAGTACATTTGTCACACTCACAAGGTGGAAACAAATGTCATTAAATTACGCTGATCGAATTTCAAATTGCCTTTAAGCTGCTCTAATGCATTGAATACGTTCGTGACCAGGTGCTCCAAGTATTTAGCTCTAATCTATTTTGATTATAAAGTAGCCCAATGCTGGGTTTGGCCTTCCGGTGGAAGAGCCAATTTATTATCATTTATTGTATTCAGTTATTAAATAATCAAAAGCCTGGCGCCATAAATCAAAGAACCGAATTATAACTCGGATAGAGAATGATCGAGGCCCGTGTTCTTCCTTGGCGGATGGACAATATCAGGCCAGCCCGTATCCTCCCGGCATAAATCACATAACCAGCTTTATACAGATAACGCCCGGCACCACAGCCTGTGAGCGTACAGTGCAACTTCTGGATCCCAGAGCGCTCACGCATGAATTACATACTATACATGGCGCTGAAATCTGAAGATTTTCAAGGCCAAAGATGAGCTATTTTAGTGCAGAAGGCAACACAAGCGAGCAGTATGCTTTGCTACTGTGTTCGTGCTGCAGATGTCACAGATCATATTTGTACATTTGTTGAAAATTGTGCTAAACATAGTATCATGCATAAGGTACATTTACTATGAAGCACATAACCGTTCGTAGTTGACCAAAAGGTCACAATCAGCACAGAGTAGGTACTTCACTTGTGCGATTTCTCTGAAATTTATATATCTGTTTGTTTCGCCTAGTCACATGTTTATTTTGTGTATTAGCCGTTTTCACGATGGATTATTTTGCGCGAAATGTTATAAACATTTTAAAATGTTTAAAATGTTTTAGAAGTAGCCGTTTTCACGATAGACTAATATGCGAGAAATGTTTTAACCCTCACCCTACGGTCCCGTAGAGCGAGGGTTAAAACATTTTTTTTTTGCAAATTAGTCCATCGTGAAAACGGCTACTGCTAAAACATTGTAAAGCATCTTAAAATGCTTTAAAACATTTCGTGCAAAATAATCCATCGTGAAAACGGCTACTATGCACACTACAATTTCATATTGCAATAAAGGTCGCTTAAAATCATCTTGCCCTCAAGCCCTGTTTCCCTGAAGCACTGTGTAGTTGAATCTTTCTTAAATTTGAAATATCTCTCTTACCTTCAATTGTATTTGATAATATTAACATGTATTCATATAGTACATAGCATATTTAACATACATAGGCAAATAGTAAAAGTCTCCTTGAACCCAATACTGGCGGAATATCTCACTCATAATGAAAAATATGCAGTGTATAAACATCACAACGCAGCATTTATCTCTACCTCAGTTATATATTGAAACAAGAACGACAGCGATCGAATGCATATCATATGTGACTATTGGCCGTCATACCTACTTTTTTATTCTCGGCCCTAGATAAGCTAGAGACTTGAAAGATCAACACATAGATCAATCACCGTATTGTGAGTTTCTTTTATAATCTATGTTTCTTCTGAACGCATCGATGGAATAACTTTTCATATCGGACCTCAGCCGAACTAGTAATACATTGTCTAAGATGAACGACATTCAGAAAACAGCGAAGGAGCCAGCCTATCAATTTGCTTGTGGGACGTTAAAAATGAGGGATCCAGGCAGCGTTCCCAAGGATCAGGCTCCTCGCATGCATCGCCAAACAACTTGTGCTAATTGGGATCGTACAAACTACATTGGATGATACGTTTATTTTAGCAGCTCAGAGATGTTTAATGAACTTTTTCCAACACATTAACATGGTCAACCAAAATCATACCTACCTTTCAGAATCTACATCATTTGAATGCTCTCGATGCCAGGGATTGACCAACTACAAAACGCACTAGTTCATAGCAGTATGAAACTACATGACCTTTGGGAGCCTGGGACGCCTTTGCGAGATTGGTCTACCACGCCCAGCTACGACCTCACTGACTTTGGCAACCACGCGTTACATTGGCCTACCACGGCAGTTCATCGGCTTTGCAGGGATCAGGAGGTCCCTCTATGAGACTGACTTGTCACACCCGAGACTGGTGCCAAGAAAGTGCAAAAAGTCAGTTCAGGTGTTTGGTGTCAGTTTCGTTGCCTTTATTTTTACACTCATCTAAAAAATGATGTTATTTGGGTGCCAATTTTTCAGAAAAGACTAAATCGGCTAAATAGTTGCAAATATCGTATTTGTTTCCGATCGTGTTGTTATTTGAATTTTCCTATGCCGTATATTGGCTATTACTTAATAAGGTTAGATCAATATATATATTTAACAGCCTTATACAATAGCCGTTTTCACGAAGGACTACTGTGCGAAACTTCTTAAAACAATGTAAATTTTTTGAAATGTTTCGATGATTTATTCCTTAAGCACAAAATTTTGACGTGCGATTTTTGACTAGAAATGTTCATCATAATTTTGCTATATGCTGGTAAGAATATAAAATGTTGGCAAATTACGGTTTGGTGGTAATAAGCAAAATAAGTATTAATATGTTAGTTGTGATGATATCCACAGACTAAAGCAGTTCAATTTTTTTTTAATTAAAATTCAGAAAAATCATTTGGCGTGTCTGGCGCTACTACCATGGCAGAACGTAGAACCCCCATACTCAACCCAGGGATGCAGTCATCACGTACCCTGCTGGACATCTTCGGTCTTCTCGTGACGAACTCAGCGCGCTCGTTCGCCACCACCGTATTCAACACCGCGATGGCCGACGCGCATAGTAGCCATGAGGTCAACCAGAGTGTAAATATGAACTGACGAATTTGACTCTAAGAAACGCGATTTCCTTAAGAAAGGCTTCTTTGGTATCATGTTATGTTATAGACTTTGTTAATGAGCTCAGCTCAGTGGTGCTGTAACATGTTTACATGATCAATTGCTAAACAGTCTAGTATTTTCTTGTGTATATATGATATATCTAAAACTTGTATAGCAAAGTCAGTATTTAAAATTTAGAATACTCAAGATCTTTTCAGAGCATAATCTCTTCGTTGAAAACGGCTAATATGCATAGGTAATAGAAATAAAGAAAATGACATATATGACAAGTATGTAGATGACCAGTGACCGTCACCTTAAAAGAGAGTGTCATACTAGTACGTGGTGAACCAAAAAACGTAGGTACTGCACCAAAAAAGAAACAGGCTAAGAGTTCTACATGGGTGCAGCTATCTCCATGGCTGCGAAACCCATGGCTAATGGGGTGGGCCGGACGGAAAATCTCTAGAGCATGGCTGTGGCTAAGGCTGTTGGCTACATAGTTACCTTGTGATATTGTTTTGGCATCAATTCTTAACCAAACAATCATGGTTAACGAGAAGCTTGGATGTTGTCATAACAGTAGACTGAATTAAGCACATCTAGATTTCCAAAAATCCTCACGGCCTGGCCACGGCAGCCATTTAGATATTGGGATTGGAAGTGTGGTGGCTGTGGCTGTGATGTCATGTTGGGGTGGCAAGGCCAAGGAAAAGTGCAGCCCATGAACAGACCACAAGAAGGCACAGAAACGATAACATTTTCACATTATTATGGCGCACACACTACCAGAAGAAATAACGACAAAAGCTGTTTTCTTCTCTTAAAATAAAATTGTTACACGGAGTTGGTAAGGCGCTAATTTAGCATAATTCAATCGCTGAGTTTTGCCAGTTTGATGTCACGGATAAAGCATTTAGGACAAGTTCACGATAGCATTTAGGAAAACTTCACGAAAGCAATTCATCAAGCGAAATATCAATTCATCTTGCTAATTTCCCAGTCTATGCTGAGTTTATTTCCTGTCCATATTATTCTGAAATGTCTATAATCGTTAACCTCGTGAAGCATCCTCGAAATGCTTCGGATGGCCACAATTATCCTACCATCTTCGGTAGCGTGCAGATGCTAGCTAAATAGTACTGTGAACGAAATCAAGAGCCATTCATCCAAGCAGCTGCAATATGTTGTCCCCCTCATCACATCATCTTCTTCTGATGAATGGCTATACATTTCCGATTTGACAAACAAAAATGACAGATGTGCCAATATTGAGATGAACAAATGATGTCCAAATATGCACCTCCATCATCAATACATTTTCTTTGCGGAAATTTCGGAGAACTGAAACTGTTTGTGTCTTAGTCCAGCATAGCAGCAGAGCAGCAGAGCAGCCTGTGGTGGAGTAATGTGAGTAAGTAAGAGTAATATAAGAGTAAGAGTAAGAGTAAGCCTGGAGTAACGCTTTGCGTGTTCTACTGGCAGCCATGGTTCTCACGCTTATCTGAGATCAATGAGCGTTCCGGTTCGGGTGGTAACTTCGGGTGGTAACGGACGGTGGTAACGGTAACGGACCGTGCTGAGGACAGTGTGTGGTCACACGGTAAAACAACCGACACAACGCAGAAACCTGGTAATGAAATACTGCATGCTTGCTTAGGAAGTCATTCTAGCCAGGGGCGTATTGAGAAATTAACCAAGGGGGTATTTGTATATTATTATTATACCAGCGCGGTATTTAACAATATAGCTATACATAAAATGGTTATAAAGTACAGTGCTTTACGGATAGCAACAATTCACAGTTTTAATCGATCCAAGAACCATTACAATAATACTTATGAAACGCATGCGCACTAATGGTAAAACAAGTTAACAGCTTTGTCCTGGTATATCTTGAAATTACAAACTAAATGGTAGTCGCGTGACGAATGGATATACATTATACAACATATTCTGGAGCGACAAACCTTTGGCGCCACGGTGGGAGGGAGGTATGGCCCCCATGGTTCCCTTAAATACGCCACTGAGTCTAACTTTATTTCATTTTAATAATTTGAAACAAAAACGCTATAAAATACACATGGTTTCTAGAAAAACAACGACAATGGAAACTCCCACCATTTCACCTTTTACTTAAGTTGTCTAGACACCAAAAATATGCGGCTACATTTGTATGGCGTATAAAAACCAGTAAAGCCTTCACCACATGCATTACTTATCAATTTTGCCCGTACTCCGTATCAGACAGTATGCGATTAAATAAAAACCCTTTTTGAATTGAATTTAAAAGTGAAGATATTCAGTACTAAATGAAATATGCAATTTTGAAAACTAAAACAACCCCAACGTCTGTTAACATAGCCGCTATTTTTGGGCCGCTGTCAGAGCGCATCGCTGCTGTCACTCACCCGCAGTCAAAGTAAGAACTGCCAGAGAAATACAGCTGCTCATCCTTCAGCAGGCCTCGCTAATGAAGCGCACTCAGCCGGGGCTGGTCCACTGATTCAATACAGGGCGCCGCCGGGTCCGGGGCTGACTCTCGAGTGAGTCGAGCTAGACGCCCGCACAGCTGACAGACGTGAACGAACACAATACTCTTGTTTTGTACACTGGCGAGCCGTCCAAGCCGAGCCCCAGACGCCTGAGAAGGCTGGCCAATCTGGGCTATGATCTGAGTATCGGGGAGGTGGTATGTCGGTGTGTCCTGGAGGGAGATTGTTCTTGGGATATGTATGTGTGTGGAGAGAGGGACGAAAGAAGAGGAGAGAGAGAGAGAGAAGAGAGAGAGAGGCGAGGCCAACGTTGGTCAATGAGCAGTCATGGATCTTCGCCGGCCACTCGCAGGTGGCAACGGGAATCCTATTAGATAATCGGTAGAAATACTCGCAATATAATTAAACCACGTCTTTCTACTGTAATAAATACTGCCTGCATTTAGTTGACCCGGCAGGACATTTGCTCCGCCAATTAAATAATGTGCATAATTAGACGTAGTCGAATGGAGCCAAGTCATGCGACTTCCCAATTGATGTGGACTAGACACGGTGTGACATTTGGTCTGCCTCCTGACCCGGTGCGGCATGGGACTGTTGTTTTGTGTGCACAGCGCTACTCGGACGATGTGATGGCAAATAGTCATGCCGGCGGGTAAATAGACCGGTATATTTCCGCCATAGAGAAAATCGTAAGAGTTGCAGGTTTTCCAGAGAGGGATAGTTCTGCCAGAAACTGGCTGTGACAATGAAGGCGAATTGCGGAACTCAATAGTGAGTCGAAATGTATACAATGTAAATGTTTTCGTGTTGATTTAATCTGGATTATAGATTGTATGTGATACTTTAATATTACGGCTGGTCTGATCATTGTATTGAATCTCACCTGGTCTGTACCCGGTCATGAAAGCTAGAAAACATGAATACCAAACGAAAATACGTAAATGCTTTTCGAAAGGCTTAGAAAATTATTAACACAATTCCCTTTTGGTCGTGTTTTCGGATGGCCCACATTGCAGTATGGAATCTGGATCCTGCCCAAAGGACGAGCGGCCCAACCTGACAAGTCAGTCATCCATTCAGCCTCCGTAAATGCGCAATGTATTCGGCGTTCTTAAACCAGAAACCTTCATATCCAAGCTATAGACCAAAATGTGATATAGCTTATAAGGACAAGAGTAAAGGAAACAATGGCATGACACAAAACAGCTCAGTCAAAACCTTGTAAGCATCATGCAGTACCCACTTGTTGTAAGTAAGCATCACATTTTCACTTTAATATCTACTCCATTAACGGAAAGGCAGCTAAGAACTGGAAAGCTTGGCCTTGTTAACAAATATTCAGCCAAATATTGCTCAAAAGTAGTTAACTTGAGAGAGAGAAAAAATATTGGGCAGGCTTTAGGAGAGCTAAAATATACATTACCTACCTATACATCAGCAAATGAAATATATTATTGACATGACTCACTCCAAGCAAATACAATTGTGTCCTAAAAAAGTACAATAAGCTCGCCCCATCATTTCTGTGTATCTTACAACTGACCATGCCTTATGTGGTTTAAGTAAACCTCGAATGTGACCCTCTATACTCGATGTGTAGCATTGTATCACCAGACTTCACATCTGAATGTGACTGTCATGTCTGAGATCCGGGAAAAGCAGCATGTGTTCAGCCACAGCTGCTCCACTAATAATGGCAATACTTGTCGGGCGTGTCCGAGGCACACCGTACTTAGACGCACAGTCGGCAGGGATGCAGTCAAGATCTATTTTAACAGCTCCTGCCTCTGGAGGCAGGGTTGCAGTCAAGATCTCTTTATGCAGCTCCTGCCCCCGGTGTATGTTGTGTACTTGGTGTGAGTCCCAAGGACGTCGCCACCTTCCGAAACTTGGGGGGACGTTAGATGGAGGTATTTTGAAGTCGATGCTTTCCATGCAACACCCATTGGCGTAATGTTAAAATCCAAAAATGTTTGATGGGACTCCTCCCGCTTGGGGGAGATGCATAAAATGTCCTACCCGCTTCCGACGCCCATCGGTGTGGCGTAGCATGGCCTAAAAATATACGTACCGAACAGCTCCTTTTTCTCGGAGCAAGCACGTTATCAGCACTATTCTCCATTCAGCATGTCCACAAAGCTTCTCGTCTCAAGAGTGTCCATTGTTCTTGTTCAGGTCAGGTCGTGCCCACAAGGCCTCATAAGCATGTTCTGGAGTCTTTTTCATTGTCCGATCAGCATGCGACAATATAATCAATAAGCATATCTTCCCGAGTACCTTCGATCTTGTCGAGCTGGCATGAGCGGACCTTTTTCAGAAAAAGCTGGTGACGGGCAAATTATCATATTAACTGAATACTTTGTGTGGTAAAAGTATCACAATTAAAATTGTAATGCCAAGAAACCTTAGAATCTGACAAAAGCTGGTAGAACAAAACACATACATGGTTGGGCCAAACTCAAAATTGGTGTGGCAGTGGCACCACCATTTGAACAGGAAACTCCACCCGTACGAGTTGGACATATCCTCGAAGTGGGCGACCCCAGAAGTGCCATCTTCCCACGGAGCCACTGTCATTTCTCAGCGCTCAAACCGCTGAGCGGAGATGGAAATTCCAAAGAGGTCTTTATTCGGCTGTAAGGGGGATGGGCGAGATCTGGAAAGTGCTCCATTCATGTTAGTGGCTGCCGCCTATTCATCGAAAGAGTTAAGTGGATTTCTTTCTTATGGAAATAGCTTCACCAGTCTTCGGAGTGTGCGAAGCTCTTAACTGCAGCTGCCGCTTTTATCAGACACACTGGTTGAATATGCGGCTGGGGAGAGCACCTACACAGTGAAAACAGGTACTAAGTAATGTCATGGGTGTCGTTTTCTATAGGCCTGGTAGGACCAGGGCCCTGCCAATAATTTCACATTTTAACATTTGGCCTATGGCATTGCATGGTAAGAATGACATTGCATTCTATAAAGTTAGCATTGAGGCCTTACAATCATTTTCAGAAACTAACGCCTCTGAGTAATTGTATTCACCAAATGGAATTGTGAACACAAATTTGTGTTTCCCTACGATAATTCAGTTATTTCTAGTGCAGTGGTTAGTTCCTTTAGCACGGATCGTATTGACAATTGTTTTGTAATGGATGTATCAACATAATAATGGGATCCTTATTTCTGACAGTCATAGCAGTAAACCGAAGCATAACCTTATGCTCATACTAAGATCAAATATCAAAAGAAAATCCCAAATACTGTTTGGGCTGTGAGCCTTCTTTAGGGGATCCAGTGTTTCTTTAATACACCGCCACCCATGATCAGGTGACCAGGAGTGGCCCCGCCCTCGATCCCAGCTCGGAACTGGAAAATAAAACAAAAAAGTATAACAGGAAAGGAGGGCTAAAAGGGGCTAATATGATTGGACATAATTATTTTAAACTTGTATTTGTTTACCCTTTTAGGTATACATACACCCATGCAAGTAAATTAAAAGCTCTTTCTCCCCTATTTTGCTTTTATATTTTGGTTATTTGTTTCCAACATATCGTAAATGATCCTAAATTGACACATGCATGGACGGAATCACGATAAAATACATCATGGTCATCAAAATATCATTCATTTATTCTGCCGGGTACTGGATCGAATATTCCAAATTGTAAAGCTTTTTAGTTATTTCAAAATTACTTTGATAATCACGTGGTGCTTCTGCGGCAAAACGAGAATTACTGTGCTTGAGATGTGACCATCACTGTTAAGAAGCGTTTTTCATAATTAAGTGCGAAACTCGAGGTGCACACTTTACAGGCTACATCACTTTCACATTTCCGACCCTCTTCAAATTCTCTTCTGATTCCGGCCAAGTGTTAGTCCGGGGGTAAGTAGGAGGAGGTTTTATTTACCAGCCCACTTCTGCCATTTTCTGCACAACTCGGCGAACGTTGTTTAGAGCAGACGCCGCCTAACTACTCTGTGTCAAAAAGGTTTTGTGCCCAGCTTTCCCGCCTTCCAGCTGAGACTGTCTGCATTTGGTCGCGGCTGCTCAAGCGAACTCAATGTCCGCGGAGAGAATCCCGGAGTAGAGTGAAAGGGCCATCCGACGTCGCACGCCTTCGGGTGCGTCAATTTATCTGCTAGTAGTTGCATCGAAGAACGCGGACGTCAAAGCAACCTGACGCGTTTCATTTATCACATGGGCAGCACATCGGAAAAATTGTCGTGGCTCATCCGTTTCAATTATTTCTGGAAGATGGAAAGATTCGAATTTCCTTTCAAGATATATGAATTGTTTCAATTTTGTCTCCCGTGAAGCTGCCGCTTCTTATGCTTCAGAGTGATGTTTGTAAGTTAAATTTACACTGGAATAAGTCAGGCGCTTTATTTCGGTTGCTTAAACCGCGCAGGACCAGGTTGCTGACTGCTTAAGCACTTCTTCAGTTTTTTAACGATATCGGAAAAACTTCGTCGCTCAACGCCGCCTTTTTTTGACACAGATGTTCGGGCATCAATTACCCACATAATAGCCGTTTTCACGATGGGTTATTTTGCGCGAAATGTTTTAAAACATTTTAAAATGTTTTAGTAGTAGCCACTTTCACGATGGACTAATTTGCCAGAAAAAATGTTACCTCGCCCTCACGATCCCGTAGGGCGAGGGTTAAAACATTTTTGGCAAAATAGTCCATCGTGAAAGCGGCTACTACTAAAACATTTTAAAATGTTTTAAAACATTTCGCGCAAAATAATCCATCGTGAAAACGGCTAATGTGAAACTATTGACCTCAGATCATTTCAAGTCAGGTCACAAGGTCTCGTCAAGTGACCTTACCTCCAAACATGTTTGTGGTAGTGCCAAAGCCACAGTCTTTGTCCGAGGGATTTGGAACTTCCAGAATTTCATAAATTCATAGGTACCTACAATTTGTAAGTCTAATATTTTAGGTATCGGTTACCTAAGGTCAGGTCAATTCCCTGACCTCCCATTGTAAGTAAACGGGAAAATATACAAATGCTTCCTTTCCAAGAATACGTATCGTATCAGGCCAATTCTTGCTGAATCATGCTATTTTAGCTCATTATTGATGATCCATGTGCAATTGTTTCCCAGTGATCTCTGTAAGGTCATCTGAGATCATATGGGGTAACCAGCATTTGTCTGCTAATAACTATTTCTATAATACATATAGAGACGTTCAGATTGCGCCATTGTGTTTTATCGTCATGTCGCATCGCCTAATATGCAACACGATCTACTTGGATCACAAAATGACCTTGACCTGAGGTCAAATTTTGAAAGGGACCTAAGTCGGTCACTTTCATTTTTTTTCAAGTGCCTTTACGAGAAAAACACGATGGTGTTAAATTATGGCTCTATCTTTCTTAGATTAAAAGTTATTTACTAAAACAGTATTGCAAAAAATAACCTTTTTGACCTTCGATGACCTCTGAAGCCTCGACTATTGTCCTGAGCTAAAATCAGAGGGCATGCTGGCGATTGAAAATTTAAATGGCTTTCGATTGTTTATTTTCCGTTAGTTACTATCTAGTATCTTCATAGTTTCCAAGATATATGTTTTTTTAATGGAAGTTCTTAAACCGGGAATCTGACTTGATGACCTCTGGTGACCTCAATATTGACCTGATCTAAAAATTTACAGAAGTTAATTTGAATTTCCATGTTGCAAGCTTTCAAATGTTTCTTTCAGTTTGTGTCTACGTCCCATAGGAGCCGAGTTCGAAGGGGTTGCCTAAACACCCCCCCCTCCCTCCGTCACGATGAAAGTGGCGCCAAACAACGGCATGGCGCGGGTTAACTGACCTAGTCAATTTTGTTTTTGCCCCTCGAATATTACTGTACAAAATGTGCAAAGGTCACGCGTTCTGTTACCCTGGTGACAGCTGTACATTCTTCTCAGCCTCTGGTCTCCCTTGTGGTGCACTGTGGTCCGAACGCCATTTGTTTGAAAGTGTCTGCCTAATACAGTGTGAAGTGGCCGATTTAAATATGTGAGTTAACTATGTAACAGGGTACATCTTCTCGGTGTTATTCCATTACGCGTAGGTACAACTTGAATTCAATGGTGTGTAAACACGATACTAGCGACTGGCAGCCGGCCCCCGGGCGCGACAGCCGCCATAAGGAATTCGACCGCTCAAGTCAAATTTCAGCGAATTGTACAGCAAATTTGTAACTCATCAAACATGAAATATGTTATCTGGAATCAGAGAGAAAAAAATCAATTTTGAATCCGACCGTGCTACTTTCATGGTTCAAGCTTTCAAGCTGTGCCCGCGTTTTTTAAAGTTATATATGACATGTTCCTAATGGTTTCACGTGCAAATCCGCTGAAAACTGCTCTCTGAGCGGGATCTTGCCGCATATTTCATTCGATATATCAAAAAGTATTTAAGTTATTCAATATGTTCCGTAGAATCAATAAGTCGATACCCGAAGAATCATCTCTATCTAAGTCCCAATGCACTCCGTTACGAATTGTGGCCGCGTTTTAGCGTTGAATAAGTAATCCGTGGCATTACAATGTGTCACGCGCAGGGACGTATGCCAAGGGGTGGAGGGACATGGGGTCATTCCTCCCTGAGCAAAATAAATTCATACTAGTTAATATGGGATTCTCCAACGACCCGACCCTAACTCCCGGTCAGCAGCATATGGCTGAGGAGCAAAATATGATTTTGTTTCCTACGTGCCCCCCCCCCCCTGTCCAAAACCCTGGCTACGTGCCTAGTCACGCATTACAGGATGCCTCACATGACGGAGCATTAATTTGGCGACCTATTGGTAGTAATTCAAATGTTGCTTAATCCTCAAGCTTAGTTGCCAGATATACTTGGGGCAGCGTACATACATTCATAGTTCATGCATATATTATAATCTAGTTGTATATTACTCTAGTAGGAAACTAGATCTGGTAGTAAAGTGTCATCTATTGGTCATAAGATGAACTAACCGCCGGGCGCTAGTATCGTATTTGACACACCATCGGTAAATATACATGCAATAGTAAAATTCCTTCTGGGAAATGCAATTGGCATATTGTATCCGCACAACCCAATCTCACAAGCCTAAGGCTGTTTGATAAACTACATCATTTTAAGTGATGAAACGCCAAACGGTCAACATTGCAGGGTATTCATCACACAGCTATATCACGAACACGCCCCAGCATCGAGTTTTAAATATTCAGTCATGGTGTTGAAGGCCTGGTAGGTATGTCTTTATATTTTGTTTATTTTGATAGCCCACCTTGTGGTCTAGAAGTTTGGGAGATGACGCCATCACTTACGGTTTTGCTGTTAGTAAAACACTATAACTAATCTGTTAGATGCATATTAATATCCTCCCCATGTTCCTGCTCTTCGTTTTTAGATAACTTTAAAATAAACGAGATAACGTCCGGCAAAAAACACAATCATGTTTTGTCGACACGGGATCTAAAAACTATAGTATAGACTCGGAAAATTGCAAATTAAAAGTGGCACATTGTTGCACCTCGATGTTCGATATCCAGGTGATGTGGCGAGGCTGTCTGGTGCTATGGCGCATTCTTCTGGTACTGTATTGTTGTCTTCTGGTCCTGTAATGTGACCTTATGGTGTTGTGTTGTGGTCTTCTGGTGCTGAGATATGGTCTTTTGGTGCTGTGATGTGGTCTTCTGGTGCTATGATGTGGCCTTATGGTGCTAAGATGTGGCCTCATGGTGCTGTGATGTGTTTTTTTGGTGATGTGATGTGGTCTTATGGTACTGTGTTGTGGCCTTATGGTGCTGTGATGTGGCCTTATGGTGTTGTTATGTGGCCTTATGATGCTGTGTTGTGGCCTTATGGTGCTGCGTTGTGGCCTTATGGTGCTGTGTTTTGGCCTTATGGAGCCGTGTTGTGGCCTCATGGTGCCGTGTTGTGGCCTTCAAAGGGTGCTGTGAGCGTCAGGCCTTCGTGTTGTTGTATTGCGGTTTCTATTGGTGTGGTCTCTTGGTGCTGTGGTGCGGTCTCCTGTTGGGTGTGGTGTGGTCTTCTATGTAATGTGGTCTTCTGGTGCTGGCTCACGGTATTCTGACACCATGTGGTGCGTTTATATGGTACTTTTGATGTGGTCTCCTGATGATGTGGTGTGTTTTGAAGTGCCATAACGCGGGTCTTCTGTTGCTGTGTCCCGGTGTTTGTGCGCTGTGGTGTGGTCCTCGATGCCTCGTCGCCGCCACGGTCCTGCTGGGCCGGAGCAGCACGCCCCGGCTCCCGGCTCCCGGCTCCCGGCTCCCGACTCCCGGCTCCCGGCTCCCGGCTCCCGGCTCCCGGCTCCCGGCTCCCGGCTCCCGGCTCCCGGCTCCCGGCTCCCGGCTCCTCCCTGTGCTGGGAGGCAATCTGGGCCGCACAGGGCTTACGGCACACACGGGAGCACGCAGCCATAAAACTGCTGCCACGCAAAACAAGCAGCGTGGTGATAAACAATCAGTGGCCGGCCGCCAGAGGGCGCGTCTCAGCAAACGTCGCATCCCACAGCCGCCGCCACCGGGGGAGGCGACAGAGGATACCAACAGTCAGTTCCTGGCGGGGAGTACTAGAGTCGTGTCAGTCAGGCGAATCGTACACTTCAGCATACATCACCACTCACCGCTGGGATCCCTCTAAAGCGTACCTTAAATCATTCGTTATTCCTGACCTGCCGACGGAGGATGTTTATATATCAAAAATGTTATTTATTGTTGTGCTGCCACACAAAGTTCACCCGAGCACGCCTCGTGACGTCATCGTGACGTCACAGCGATTCGTCACTGACACATTGCCGCTGCTGCGGAGAAGTGGCATCCGCCTGAAGCAATATGAATTGTTTCAGGATGCGCCATGTTTGTAAGACGTCTTTCCGTAATATGTGTCGTGGGATGCTATGAGATAAGAGCAAAGTAATTATTTTAACTATTTTTAGATGAGTAGTCTGCTTCCTAAGGTCAGAGGGGTCGCAGATGCCTGAAAGTAGAGATCCCACTGCATCATTCGATGATATTAGCAACAGATATTGAATTTCACAAAGCATTGAAGTACAATTGTACGTATGTAAATATTTCCTCACGTAATCCTGAATCCGACAGTGCCCACAAGCAACTTGTATATGGATGACATTATAATATCATGATGACATTTGAACATAAGCAATAACTTGCCTACTATGTCTTAAAATTTTGCAACTTTCTCAATATCATGCAATGGAAATTGTGAACCTTTTTATTTGTCGCCGATCGGCTAGGGCCTCGGTCCGGCGTCTGAGCGGCGAATGACGCTTTTCGTCTTTACCGGATTTGTGATCTCATGTGCATTGTGCAACCCCTTGCAGAGAATAAAGTAACAGTTTTAATAAGATTGTCTGAAAACTAGAAGAACTAAATGATACTAGATGGCAATGGATTTAGCAACTTTGTGGGTCTAAGATATTTAATGTATATCTTTATTCATGTCCTCACGCATTTTTTTTCAAATTTCTTCTGAATAATGTTAGCCAGGAAAGCATATGAATAAGCAGCCTGCGATGCTTAAATGATTTGCTTTTATCATTTTCAGATTTTCGAGTGCATCCAGAAAATAGAGGCGCTGGCGACGTCACTTTTCGTTAATTTGCTCTGCTATCTTTTATGTCATTTCGTATTTTGTATACTGAAATAAGGCATAATTGCATACCACGTCTTTCGCTCAGATGTCTCCGATAATGACTTGATCGATTAAACATCGATCGACTGTGGACGCATCAAGATTAATGAAGATGACTTCTGTTTACAAGACAAGTCTTAAAATACAGACCAGAATCATGTCAATGCTGTTTCTTGCTGCTAGTAACCAATGGACGCTCATTCAGCCGCCTTGTATCCATATATCAACCACTCAGATGCTCCAAACCGCGTCAGTGTTGCAAGAGATCTGTCTTTTAAAGCATCCGATATCAAACCATCGTCACCACAAAATACTATTTTGGGAAATATGTCTGGAGTCAATTTGTATAGTTCCTTTATCTCCCTCCGCGCCAAGCTAAGGATTCCCAATTCATCTCGAATGGGCTTTATTGACTCATCACGCTTCAATGGATGACAATACGTTTTAAAGCGGGAAGTTTGGCCGGTCGCACGTGCAATTATTATCGTAAATGGACTCACAAGAACATGTTTCCTACCGTCTCTTATCGTAAGAAAGATAAATCACAAAATCAATTATTCGGTAGCATCATTTCTCGTACCAAACCACAGCGACGAACATATTTACATCAATTATTCATAAGAACTGTTTTTGCACTGATTTATTTTAAAAGCTTATTATTGTATCCCCTTTCTGTGGCTGGTATGGAGCCATAACTCGAAGTTATTAACGTTTATTTTGGGTGAAACTTACGTTTATATATCTTTCGAAGCACCTTTGAATGAAAAGGGCCTTAGTTTATTTTTATACTTCAGAATATTATGATGATGATTGAGGCTTACTTCAGAATATTGTATTTGGTAAAAAAAAAAAAAATGTGTCACCTAATGATTGTATATTATGTGAAACATAACTATCAAGCTGTGTATTTAGTTGGAAAATAAGTGATTATATGTACATATATGTAGTGATACACATATATATATATATATATATATATATATATATATATATATATATATATAAATATATATATATATATATATATATGCAACTTTGTACTCCGTTTCCTCTCATGTCACTGGTGAATCATTTTATCCTTGTCTTTGTGAAGAAAACAAACTGAAAAGATTCGAAGAGAAATAACGTTCAATTTAGTTAGTTGATGCCACAGACAGTTTTAAATGGTCAAGAGGCCGAAGTCATCTTATCTTTCTGGTGTTGTCTTCTTTCATCGGTCAAAAATAAATGACCCGTTTGCTGTTAATATCAGAGCCACATAAATTGAACCATATATTTTGCAATCGTCCATCTGGTCAATACATGTTTTACGGACACAATTGACTCTGAATGATACGGCTCTGGTATTCCCTATCCGTCAAAATAAATCAGCGTTACCTTGCAACCACACATGCTGCGGCAATTCTTCTGCGCTTTTCCCAAATTGTGAAAAGCTTGCTTCTTTGCTGCAGTACCAAGAAGAAAGTATTGAATGCCACTTGCGGATCCAGGAAGGCGATACAGGATCAAGTCTCTTGAAATCGGCGCAAATTTACACATTTCCTGATGTAGAAGACTACGCAACTTTTTTCCAAGATGAGATAATCTGTAGAATATTTCACACACGACGACACGTCCCTAAGCATAACAGCGCCGACAAGTGTGGACGCCGAAATTAGCGATATCTGAGTTATTATTCATATAGTTTTCATATATAATATTCGGTGATCAATACTTTTTATTTCGGGTTGATGCCCCCCCCCTCATTGCTGCTCATGAAAACGAAATCCTATAGTCCCGCCAATGTTGAATGCTTGTAAACATAGCCGCCGAGTTGGTCCACGGGCTGTGGACTCCTGAGAGCGGTGTATCCGAGAGAAATGGTGGAGATGGTGTACTAGGAGAACCGCGCATTACAGTTGTGTTATGCGGTGCAGTGTACCCACTTCATGTTAACCGTGTCCAGACTCCAGACGATTCTGCTGTGATGCCACGACACCACGGGAATGTGTCACATTAAAAGTTGTCTTAACAATAACAATTTTGCTAAATTGGGTATTTTTAGCTGAAAAAATGACATAAGTTTGGGCTATACTATAGATGAATGTCCGTGGAAAAATGAGCTTGGTTCTTTTTCTTCCTCCAAGGCCTCAAACAAACATGCATCGCATCGTATGGCGTTATGCATATGGCTCTCAAATATGGAAGCTATTTCACACAATAATGGCGGACTAGTGACATATAGTACGCAAGATGGGACTGCAGTTCCTTGAGTGTTGCTTGAGTTCCTGAATCTATCGGTGCAATATCTCTACTTTGCAAACATTGCTGGTTTCTCGTTACCCACCGAAATCACGGTTACCAAAACTGATAACATACACGTGAACACTAATAGTTACGGCTATACTTATCCTGGTTACGGCTAGTTTGCGGCAGAATCTGTGTATGATGCAAATCTGACGTCAGCGGTTATGAGTTCAAAATACCGATGAGTTCTGGTAGGCCCAAAAATAAATTTAATTTAGCTTCTGTGTCGAAATTACTTTGCGTAGCGAGGAAATTTTGACACTGCAATCCATCCTTTCGAGCAACCCTACCATGGTGCTATATCAGTTTAAAACACCATGTTAGAAGGTGAACTATTGCCTTAACTTTGTTTACGGTACTTATATGTGCGTGATGTAGGTAGTAGGTACTACAATTCTCTATTGATTTCCAATGATTTTCCAGCACAATAAATCAACTTTAATTTGTTTATTCGTTCATAGTGATCTTATCAAATAATGTTGTCAACGTCAATAACGACACTGGCTCTGAACATGGCATTTTCCAACTCAGTTCCTCTAGCTGATTGTGCGGACACTATTTCTCTTCATGCTATAATTGCCAGAGCCGAGTTCGGAAAGCACGGACCAAAGCCGGCAAAGCGCGGATCCGCCAAATCGGGCCGGACTGTTGCCGGGTCTGAGGTGCCATGAGGGCCGGACTGTTGCCGGGTCTGAGGTGCCATGAGACCGGGCCGGACTGTTGCCGGGTCTGAGGTGCCATGAGGTTTGTTAGCTGTCACGTCGGGTCTACACCATGCTTTCCAATATAGAGAAACATAATGATATTCTCTCTATAATACGTGGAGCAGGGGCGAAGCTTCTCTAAAAACGTTAAGGTGGCTGATCTGGGAAAAATCGCTTTAAAATGACATCAAAATCCGCAAAATACATATTTCTTCCCAAATTTGACCCACTTCCTCGTCAAAGTTGGGGGGGCTGAAGCCCCCTCAACTGAATAGGAAACTACACCCCTGACGTGGAGCGTGTGTTGTGCTCAATCGCCTCCAAATAACGCACTGTTCTGCAATCGCGTAACTCACATTTACGAACCATATTCCAACTCCCTATTCAAGCCGCGCCCCACGCCGTGGCTGCGCTAACCACGCCTGGACACGCATCCATCCGGTATCCCTTACCCGTGATTGACCGGAGCGATGACGAAACACTGCCACCACCACTTCTACGCCCCCCCCCCCTCCTGACGGGGGCGTCACACGTAGGGCGTCCGGCGTCAGTGTGTCACCGGCCCCACGCGACTCTGTCGTGACTTCGTGTCTGACCGGCGTGCATCAGGAGCTGGCCGGTCGACTAATGGCCACAGTCGGTGAATCGCGCGACAGCCCGGAACGACAGCCGCTCGGCGCTGAGCTCCGTTTGGCCGAGCAGCTCGTTTTCCCGAGCTAACGCGCTTGACCACACCTGACGAGCGCGTGACGAGCGCGTGACGTCTGCGTGACGGCCGGCACATAACGGCTGGAAGTGACGCAGGTGGTGGTGCGTGGTGCGATGGTCGTGATGACGACCCTGCCGTGATGACTGTCGTGATGTCGGGTCGTGGCACATCGCACGGTAGTATTTAGCTGCGGCGCCGCCGCTGGCTCGCGACAGGTGGGGTTGGGTGTCCGCTCGCGATGGCTCGACGACATGATATACCGGAAATGGCAGAGTGAAGCTGGCATGAAACTGGTGAAGCTGTTGTGGTAAAAGTAATGAGGCATTAGCTGAAGTTTGAAAGTAATTAGCGATGTTGCAACGAAGCAAACCATGTGAAATTTGTATTACGCGAAATCGACAGGGCTATGCATTTGATTTGGGGTAATTGTATTTGCTGGCTTGTGGAGATCATGAATTTCCATATCTGATATATTTAGCATAAAAAAATTGAAGAGTTAAACATTATTACCCTTCCTGCCTTACGCACTTTATTCACATAAGAAAAGCACTGTAACGATACCCAAACTCGGCTGGGCTTTAAATTCTTCGACATCTTAAAACAAATATAAAGTCTTATCCTGCATATTTACTTCACACTGCATTGCACGCACAGTACGCATTGTTTTCGGCATCGCAGAGGACGACAACCTACTACGTCTTGCCCTTGGCTGCCTCACTCCACCGCCGCGCCACGCGAGCAGTCAAGATTACAGCTAAGCTGTCGGCGAAGCTCACTTATCATATTTAGCCGGAAGCAATCAGAGCCTGCAGCCTGCGGGTAGAGACACTGTCTCAACAAATCACAGGATATATTTCACTCAAGTGGCTTGCTATATTTTCCTGCTCGGTTGGTTGTAGCTGAGCCGAGCAGACGCCGTGTTCTCCCCGCTGTTGAACGCTGTTGAACGTCGACATGTCGGCTCTGCACTGCATAGAACAGCTCCCGCAGTGACTCAAAAGCTTCGCGCTGCAGCAATGTGAAATGACATGATATTTGAGCGGGAATTTCATCAGCTATTTAATTGGGTTATGAAATTTGTCATAACGTCTGGATGAGGGTAATATCCACGTCAGGCGCCCGAAGCTCCTGGAGTCGCCTTTTGTGTGAAATCGGGAACCTTTCCGGATGATGACTTAAAGATCAAATAACGCCCGTTAACCAGAAATGGCACAAACCTTTGTCGGAGAATGATTTCTCTATTATACTGAAAATGGCCGTGTAAAACTCTTGTATAGGCAGAGTAATAATGCCTTAGAGATCAAATAATTCCCGGTAACCAGAAATGGCACATACCTTTGTCCGATAATTATTTCTCTGTTATACTGAAAATGGCCGTGTAAAACTATTGTACAGGCAGAATAACGGTAGTCTATCTTCTCAGGGGCGGATCCAAGAAAAGTTTCGGAGGGGCACATTGGACGTCAAAGGGCCCTGGAGCTGAAAAGGGCCGAGCGTTTTTATAGGTCTGAAAGGGCCTCCAGTCGGTTTGAGGGTGTATTTTCAGGTATTTTAAAGTCCTTGGCAAGCCTTAGAAAGCCCTTGTCAGACCTGAAAGAATCACATACCGGTAAGATCTCTTTGTATTTAATCTTGATTCCTTCCTGAGACCTGAGATAAACCTGAGATCTCTTCGAGGTTTGAGCCCTTTGGTCTGACCAGGGACCCTTCTGACCTTCCAAAAAGCCCCTCTTGTGTGTCAAGGGGCCCATTCGGCCTGTCCAAAGATACCGCCGACTTGGCCAGGGACTGCACTGGCTGCTGTGTCGCCATGCCGATATTTTCAGGGGCCCTCCGACCTGATCAGGGTCCCCTCCAGTCTAGCTAGGAACTGAACCGGCATTTCCATTGTCCAATGGCCTTTCCGACCGGCCCAGGGACCCTTTCGGTCTAGCTAGGGGCCCCGCTGACTTACCCAGGAGCCCCTCCGATCTGCCAGCGACTCTCTGGTCGGCTGCGCTGGCTGGCATTTGTTGCTCTGGCCAACATGCCGAACATGCCAACATGCCAACATTGCCACCATGCCAACATGCCAACATGCTGCCAACATGCTGCTCTGCCAACAATGGGCCCTCCGACCTGTCCTGGGGCCCTCCCTGCTGTCTAGAAGCCAATTCGGCATGTTCAAGGGCCCTTCTATCTGCTCCTATCTGCAAAGGGCCCTTCAGCCTTGCTCTGGACACTACCGTGCTGGCTTTTGGGGTTCCGTTCGACATGGTTTTGGAGGACCCCTTCAGACCACCGGGGCGCTTTTGGTATGGTCAATGAGCTTCTGATCCCATAGGAGTCCTTTGGTCTGTATATGGGTCCTTCTAGCCTGGCTCGAGGGGGCCTTAGGCTTGCAAAAAGACTGCTCTGGGCTGTTTTGCTGTCCTGCCGCAATGCTCCAGGCCTCTCGACATGCTAGGCACAGCTGCAACAATTACTCTTCTTTCCACACTTCACCTTGTTGTTGCGAGTGTTACACGTCGACGCACTATTTGCCCCTTCTAGGCCTAAATCCTGGCGAATCACCTGTAGCGGTTGTTCAGGGCGATCCAGAGGGGGGCACGAGGGTTTCGCAGGGTTGTGCACAGGGTTGTTGCTGCTAGAGGCCATTCGATCCTTTTTCAGGGCACCTCTGACCCGCTATAGGGGCGACTTTTGGTCTGGCCAGGACCTCTCTGGCACGCCAAGGGGCTCTGTTAATGTCATGGGGCCCTCTGTCCTTTCAGGAGAGGGGCCCTGGTGGTTGCCTTACGGCTCTGAGTGCTCTAAACTTTCTTTGGCGTGGTCTTCGACACTTAAGAGTCATGATATTGCGCTTCGCGCGGTATCGTGGTCAGCCCTTTTTGGCGCGCTTACGCGCGCCGAAAGGGCCCCTCTCCAGATGTGTGGGAGGGGCACGTGCCCTTGTTGGCCCCCTCTGGATTGCCTGATCTTACTGAAGCTATTCATCCTCCAACTGACAGGTTGAGCAGATTACGGTAATATTGCGTGTGATATCCCGGCATTGGCTGGGGTATCAGCCGATTGCATTGGCTGGGGGTGACAAAAAACTTGCACTGCTTACTGAGGAAGGGTGAGCGCTGAAGTATTTGTTTTAAACTTTTTTCCGCATGCATAACATGCGCTTTTATTATACATGCTATTTCACGAAAGCATTATCACAACATTTCGCATCGCGCGCCGCGCGTCTTCGCACACAAATACCAACGCAACAACTTTTTCACATTACATCGCCTTGATACAACACAGAACATCGCATGTGTGTTTTTGTGTGTGTTTGCGTGTGTTTGTGTGTGTGTGTGTGTTTTTGAGGGTGTGTGAGTGTTTGTGTGTGTATGTGTGTGTGTGTGTGTGTATGTGTGTGTGTGTGTGTGTGTGTGTGTGTGTGTGTGTTGTGTGTGTGTGCTGTGTGTGTGTGTGTGTATCGTTCTGGCAATCCCACGAGTGGTGTAAAGTCGCATGACGGGCACGGCAAGCAGCGCGCGCGCAGGGCCGCCCCAGTGGGGACTCAGTCGGGCGGTCCCGAGATTCCTTCAGTGTTCATGAGGGTTACCTAGTTTATTCTATCGTAGAGGACTTTGAGCTGATGGACCCGCATTTTATCATCAAAACATTCAATTTATTTGTTAATTCCTTGCCCCTGAACCTCGTTCTTTCTCGGGCCTCCAAGACGCAATAGGTTTATTTTGGAAGTGGACGACAGTTGGTGTTTGGCTTTGTTTCGTGATTTCAGATTATAGCTAGCAGAGTTATATAGACGATCTCTATTCTGGGTTAATGGTCTAAGTAGGGAAAAACATTTTTCTTTTTCGAAATGCATAAAGTAGTATTAAGTGACTCATGCAACTTTGCATTTAAAATTCCTCAGCAAAGTTTTGGACGGTTGGGCACGACAAACAAGTGTTAGGTTCGACTTGCTTTGAACAATAAACTACATAAATCTGTGCTCAGACCGAATATTATAATATAGGAACGGTTTGTGTTATGGTTTTTCGAGACCATACGAAAGTGAAAGATTGAATGAATCGTGCTGTTCGTGGCCATGGCGTGATATCATGCATTGCTACCTTCGTCGCCCGCCCTTCGTAAGTCTCCTAATCCATTGTAGTTTGTCCATCTCTTGAGCGTTTGGAATAATTTTGGCCTAAGTGAGTTAACAATATTCCGGTAGATGCTAATTGAAGTGGTTTTCACAATTATTGGCTGAGCAAAGCTATCTTGTATGGGCAGTCGCTGGCTGCGTTGGCTTGACTGGCAAGTTGTAGTCTCGTACAACCGCGGTAGCCTTTGAGACCAAGAGGAGTGGTGACAAGAATGCCATTTTTATATGAACTTTCTATTCAGCCTTCTCTGGTGTAAAACTGAGCTGCCACCACGGCTCTATGAGATCACTATGAATCTAAGACGCGTTTCTTCCAATTTGTATCATGTACTCGTCGTCATTTTTCGTCATAATTGAAAACCAAATTCTGGATCGGTAAAGTATTTGGAGATATTCGGTTGTGACACTTCATGAGATTCAGCCCAAGCTTGCGACTACGTCTACCCAAAACGCATTTTTTTACCACTTTCACTCTTCAGTTAGTTTCTTGGATCGTATATACCAGGGAGTCGACCGGCGGCAGCGTCAGCCTGGGCTCAGCTGAGCTCAGTCTTGCTGGGACAGTATATATCGTTAATCCAACCGGTTTCAAGACTTTTGATAAATGGAAGTTACGTCTACATTTGTATGGGCGGTTCATTTTTGAAGCGCTGTATGGTTTTAGCCGCTTTGTTACTAGACACCCCTGTTGCTCAAGAAACTTGTATACGAACGATTCTCATCTGTTTAAATAGTTGATTTTGGTGGGTTCAGTAGGCATGAAATATATGGAACGAGCTTTGACAGCAGTAGGGATTTAAAATTACGGTGACTTTGCCGGCAGAAGGAGATAGATGCTCTTTATTCCACTGTGTACAGCATTTGAATTTGTCGATAAGGCGGTATTCTTTGCCTCTAAGTTTTGCTATTATGTCCATGTTGGTGCTATGAGATACGTAGGCCTAATATTTTTATTTCGTCTACAAAAGTGACGTTAAGTGAGGCTAATGTTCAGTGTAGGCTTCTGGGCACAATTGGTAAACATTTTGTCTTCCTCTATGTTTACTCGAAGGCTCCGATTAAGGATGAGAATGACTCGCAATTCGTGAATGCGCCAGATAGAGGTTATCGCATCAAGAAGGCTATAGACTCAGTTTGCATACTGCGAAAATCTCTCACTTCATCATTGTTTTCCAAGACAACTTATTCCCTGCAGCTTGCCGAGAGTTAGTGATTTGTCTAGCAAGGGTTCAACAACTAAACTTGCAAACGTATCCAGACGCTGGATCACACTTGCCTTATTCAGCGCTGTAAGTGGCATTTTTCACTATGAGAAACGTCGAGCATGTATGCGAGAAAATTAGGCATTATTTCAGAATATCTGCGAAGCAAACCTAAGTTTTATAGTACTGGACCAAAGCTTGTAATGGATCTATGTGCTTATTGCTTGGTGATAAAAATTTCCAGGAAACGGTTTTCAAACGCGGCCTCCAATAATCAGCTGCGAAGGATGAGACCTCCGTATTTTCCAGATTGTATACTTCATATTATCGTAGTGAACGATCGGTAAATTACTATGAACGACTATTTCTGCACCTTATATCCTGCACGATTTTAATATATCGCGTTGTTTGGGTGCTGGGATATAGGTCAGAGGTGGCTTTGTGCATTACAACTTTTCAATCTTGGGGTCAAGAGCTGCTGACATGATTTTTGAAAGCATCATGTGTTGGAGAAGTGATATAGGTGTTCCAAGAGCTTTGATACCGAGTCTGCTGTAGTTTCCTCTGCTGTTATAAGGTTGAATGTAAGTGTGATATACGCCTTGTGCGGGAACGAGTTAATGAGCTTACCTCCTGCTACGTTCGAATTAAATGTCCTAAAAAGAAATGGACCAAGGTGATTTGTTTTAAACCTTAGTGTGCTCTTGTAAACTGCGAAAAACATAAAAGCAATTAATCAAAATCGTGCTGGAAAACTTACAAGTGACACCAAGTATGCCTGACGCAACTGATTATATTAACCTGACCGAGCGAAAGTAGCCGCTTATGGATACTGCGCACATTTCGAGACCAAGCCTGATAGTAGATCGCTCGGTGTACCTCGGGTGGTGTCATACCAATCGTGTCTCCCTCGCAGTGCGTCAAGTGTCATCTGCGTCAAACGTCATCTGCGTCAAGCGTCATCTGCACCAAGCGTCATCTGCGCCAAGCGTCATCTGCGCCAAGCGTCATCTGCGCCAAGCGTCATCTGCGTCAATCGTCATAGTGTCATAGTGTCACCCGCGTCAAGCCTCAAGTGTCAAACGTTATAACCGTCAAGTGTCACCCGTGGCAAGCGTCAGTTGCGTCAAGCACCATAACCGTCAAGCATCCTCCGTGCAAACGTGATCAGCGTCATCGCCGTCCCCATCGTCGTCGTAACCCTGCTGTGCGCAGCCAGCCAGGCCGAGTGATGCGGTCGGTCCCACTGGTGCCTCTGCTGTTGATCCTGTGTCACGCCAGCGCCGGCAGCCGGGCTCGTGACCTGTCCTCGTTCAATCACGTCCCCGCGCGGGCCGCGCCCTGGCTCGGTCCGGCCGGCGGCCAGGCGGGGGCGGGGGCGGACCTGGCGCTGGCCACCGCCCTGGCGCTCTCGCGGACCCCTCGAGCCCTCCGCGTGCGGGGGGACCGTCCTCCGAAGCTCGTGTGCGAGCTGCCTGGAGACCTGGTGCTGGGAGGGCTGATGATGGTGCATGAGCGCGGCGAGGCCCGCACGTGCGGCCCCATCATGCCCCAGGGCGGCGTGCAGGCTCTGGAGATTATGGTCTACACGCTAGACTACGTGAACAGCCACGAAAACCTGTCGATGGGAATGAAGATCGGCGCGCACATCCTGGACGACTGCGACAAGGACACATACGGGCTGGAGCAGTCCGTCGATTTCATCAAAGGTAAGCGGCACATAACCTCGGGGTCGATCGCCGGGGCCGGCGGCATGCCAATCTATGCTGCCGCTGCTGATGCTGCTGCTGCTGCTGCTGCTGCGGGCGGCGGCGGCGGCGGCGGCGGCGGCCGTGGGCGGCTCGGCAGTGATGGAGGGCGATTTCTCAGTTGGCTGACACAGCCCTCTGACGTAGAATGGGCGCGTCCGGGCCAGGCGGGGAGCGGTGCCGTGTCAGCAGGCCGTTGGGGAGTAGCGGTGGAGCGGGCGTCGGGGTCGTAATGCCCCTGGCGAAACCGTGCGATAAATCAGACGAGCGAAAGTTCAGGACAGTGTTCTCTGGCGCTTTGGTTGAATCGATACCGGCGGGCTATTGTGGTGGTAGAATGGGGCCCATGGGCCCAGAGAAGCGAATGGAAGCGGTTTTGTCACGAATGATCTATAGCTGTAAATGTTATATCTCCCCCGCCCATGCCGCACTCTGGCGATGGTCTTTAACTCATAGACTCATATAAATCAAATATATCGCCGACTTTTGATCAAGGTGTTATTTGTTCGGGGTCATTAGTCATCCGAGGAGTATTATAAGTTTCATTTGCTATTTGTTTCAAGGTTGCGTCCAGANGACGTGTAGACCGTGCGGCGTGCATGACCTTGTGACACATAATCCAGACGGACTCAGACGCCCCAGAGCACGGACAGTGAGCGACGATGGCGGACACTACAATTTCATAGTGAAATATAATAGTGACGAATACCTACTTAAAGCAAGTACTGTGATGTTTTTTAAAGCGTTGTATTTTCCGGCATCTTCAACAAGTACTTGGGCAAGTACCACCATGTATACGACACGATCCCTCACTAAGTCGATGACGTTTCGTGCTTCTCAGCCAGCTGATTTCGCATTACTTTGAGGAAAAAATTTGAATTATCACCAAATAATTGACATTTTAATTTGCTTTTTCCGCGTAAATATAGGTTTCTTTGACTTACTAGTAATATGATACTTAATTTCTTGCTTCTCTTCATCATTTCTGAGCTTTTTCTCGTTTTTTTCAAGGTGAACTATTCCCTTTAAAGGGAATAGTTCACCTTAAACATGGGGTTTTGAACTGATATAGCAGATTTGTGGAGCAGATCCCAAAAATGAGCTTTGGCTGAAGAATAGACTCGCTACGTTAAGTAGTTTCGATATAGGAATAGTGGGACCCTTTTAAAAGGCAAAATTGTATTTCCCCGAAACGTCGACGGTAGTTGTAATTTCGAGCAACTTGTAACTAACTGTAAGCAACACAAAATAACTTCAACACAGATTAGTGGGCTCATTTGTGAAGTTTCGGGGTGGTTTGGAGTCACGGGGCAGTCGTTTGCAGAGTATATATAAACAACGGGTACAGTCAAATGACAGCAGCTTTACATCGGCATGTTTGAAACATGCAGCATAATACTTACTGTATTTTTTATTCAAATGACGTCATATTACATTTAGTATGCTTTAGTTATTATTTCAAAGTAGTTTGTTAAAATACGTCTAAAACCAAATACATTCTAATAAAATTGTTAATAATAATTGTAGTAATTTATATATCAGAATTACCAGAGCGTCTTTTTTTCTTCAAATGACGTCATGTCATGCATTACTCAGCAGAAGCCACTGAATTTGAAACGTTCTTAATATCGCCGAATCAGCTTTTTCCAAATAACTTTTGATGTATGCACGATATAGTAAAACCAATTTGACCATTGTGTTTTTCTCGTCGAGACGCATCACGAACTATATTTGTTGAGCAAGCTTGTTCATATCCGAAAATTGGCCTAGCCTGAGGTCAGGTCAAGGTCAAATTTTATATGAGTTGATTCTTCTCAACAAGCCCAATACAATGGTAAAAACCACATTGCTATATCTTGATTCGGTAAAGCGTTATTGCAGAAAAAACATACGTGACCTTGGGGTCACCAGAGTTCACCTTGTAGAGGTCAAAGAACAGAAAGGTGGCATAGGGCCTTGCATTTGGCACAGGAATGGTGATTCCGGTAAATACTAGTCAAATTAAGCTATTTCCTACGGATTTATGCGTGTTTTAATTTTGGCACATTGACTTATAATGGGGAGGTCACGAAACCTACCTGACCTTAGGTCACCGATATGAAAAAATCGAGATACACACATTGTAGGTACTTATCACCGGATAATCTTCTTGGAGTTTGTAATTGTTTGATCAATAATTTTCGCTGTGGCACGATTGCAAACATGTTTAAAGTTGGGGTCACTCGACTTGACCTGGTGACCTGACCTGAAAAGACTTAAGGTCAAGAGTTCAATAGTATGTGTGTAATTAATTCCTCAACCGCTGTGCCAAATTTGGTGACGCTGCGTGCCGTCGTTTTTCTGCTATTCATTTAGAACCTCGATGGGAGGGGGACGGAAATCAACCACCCGTGAGCACGCGTTTTAGGGAAATACCCTTTCACATAAGACTATATTTAACATGTTTTCATGCAAGCCAAAGGCAAAGTGGACCCTGGTAACGATAGACAAGGGATGTGGCTTTCGTATGGTTTGCTTACTTTTTTCGTATCGCCTCTAACTCATCGTTTAATCGAGTTTGAATTTTTACCGAAATTACTGCACCTTCCATAGGGTTAGCATTAGTGAAGGGAGAAAAATAAAACTTCACGCTCGGGTGACGTCACCAGAGCGTGATGCTGCCAATGGCCTTGACAGGGGGCCGGTCGTTTGTGCCCCAAAACTTATTCTTCTAAAAAGGGGCCTACTATTCCTAATTCGAAATTACTCAGAGTATCGAGGTAATTCTTTCACAACCCATTTTTCGATCTGCTCTACAAATATGCTATCTTAGTTCAAAACCCAACATAACTTTTAGGTGAGCTATTCCTTAAACACCGTCGCTCTTTACTTCCAGCAAGCAAGCACAACAAAGTGTGCCGTAAACAACCAATTATGTACATTTAGCTTCATAATATACCGTATGTTATTTGCTGCCGAAATTCCGTTTAATTTCCTGCTAACTTTCCTTAAAAGGATTATACGGGTTTCCGTCCTGAAAGGAAATGCACTCTTTTGCAGTTGTATGTGCTTAAAACACGTTTAAGACATAATGAGAGTGACCTCGTTGCTCATTTAATCCATTATTTTTCAGCAATTATCAGCGTTTTAAAACTTTGACTTTTTCAAGACTTGTATCTGATTAACGAGATACTTGCATCGGATTACTGTCCACCACTTTTTAATATCTCTATCCTTTGGTTCCGGGGGTTCCGGGCGTAGGCAGAGACGGCTGTCTATAACTCAGCAAGTACTGCAAAAAGTACGCGGTGGCATCACCGCAGCACTTTGAAACGTTCCTTACGTAAAGAAGATGCATTTTCCAGAAAAAATGTGGTAACCGTGTGCCTTCTACCACCTTGATAAGTACGTTTTACTATGTAACTCAATTATTCTGGGAAAAACCCGTATAATCCCTTTAAGAAAAGCATATATATCGACCTGATATTTTCCAATGCACTTGAACTTATTTTCAAATGCGAAGCAACGAAACCCGGTGACCTCAATATTGGCTTGACCTTAACAAAAACCGATATTTTCTCGGTAGTTTGTCTCGAGCTGTTTAACGCCGTTTACCGTTTGTTGCTACGCAGGGGGCTACCGTCCGTTGCTTTTGCATTGGTCAACTTCCGAATCGCTCAGTACAGGGCTGTTACGTAATCGGTGCCTCGCATCTGATTGGCTCTCGCATTAGAGGTGCCACTTTTCTACCTCACTTACCCATCAGATGTGGGTAGTTGTATTAGCAAAGTAATCTTGGTTAGTTGATAGCCACGTGGGTAGTAGTAGTTAGCACAACTGATCATTTGGATAAAGTAAGTAGTTGGCGGGTAGCAGAATTTTCATAAATGGAAAAATAAAAAAATGCGGGTCAGGTGGGTAGCCACAAGCCTGAAAAGTGACACCTCTAGTTACCATGTGCCATGCTGATGGAGCTCTCGCATTTGCTTGTTTTTTTGCTGAGGTAAGGGCAGTGGCGGCGGAAGAAAAGTCGCAGGAGGGGGGGTCAGTTGCCCCTCCCCACTTAGCCGAGGGCCGCTTTGTGGCAGGGTCTGTTGGCCTGAGAGGGGCGCTCTGGACGCCCGTGAGAGGAGGCGCTCTGGCCGCCAGAGAGGGTGCTCTGGCTGCCAGAGGGGGCGCTCAGCCACCTATAAAGGGGCGCTCTGGCCATCAGAGGGGGCGCTCTGCCGCCTAAGGGAGCGCTCAGGCCGCCTGAGGCGGCGCTCTGGCCACTTGAGAGGGCGCCCTGGTCGCATAAGGGGGCAATCTGGTTGCCTGAAGTGGCACTCTGGCCGCCTGAGGGGCGCTTTGGCCGCCTGAGGGGGCGCTCTGGCCACAGTATTCATAGCCTGGCGCACGCAGGGAAAGGTTCAAATGTGTCAGCCGACCCCCCTCCCGAAGTTTATGAGGGGCCCGCATAAAAATAAACCGTATTCTGGCACATCCTGGCAAGGGCCCGCGTCATGGAAGGGTCTGATCGAGACGGGACTTCAGTGCTGGCAAAAACGTGTCATGGGCCTTCGGATCAGGACAAAAGGCCCGGTCCTTGCATTGTCTTCTTGATAAGGGCCCCTTTCTGATTAGGGGCCCAGGTCTTGGTCAGTCTGATCGTGGCAGGGGCCCGGTACTGGGAAAGACGTGATATGGGGACCGGGCAGGACGAGGGGCCGGTCCTTTCAAATTATTGTTACTCCCCGTTCTTGTTGGGGGCTCGGTCTTGGTCAGGTCCGATAGAGGCAGGGGCACGGTGCTGGCAAAGCGTGATAAGGGGGCCCGGTTACAACTGAGGGCCACTCCTTGCAATATCCTTGATACAGGTTTCCGTTACTGGTAGCCGGTAGGACCTGTTCCTGGTAGGGCCCGTTTATGGTAGTGGCACCGATCAAGACAGGGCCCCGGGTGCTTACAGAGGCGTGGTATGGGCCCGGGCCAGGTCGAGGAGCTGGTCAGGATTGAGGCCCGGGTCCTTGCATTATTGATACTTGCAGGCCGTCCTTGGTAGGGGCTCAGCCTTGGTCAGCCGATCGAGGCAGGGCCAGTGCTAGCAAAGGTGTGTTATGGTGCCCGCGCCCGCGTCAGGACGAGAGCCTGGTCTCAACAGGGTCCGTTCCTTGCAAAAACTTGATACGGGCCCGTTTCTGGTAGGGGCCCGGTTTTGGTCAGGCCCGATCGAGGCAGGACCCGGTGCTGGCAAGGCTGAATTATGGGGGTCGGTCAAACAGGGCCAGCTCTTGAATTTTTGTATACGGGGACCGTTACTCAGGTGGCAGCTGACTGGCGGCGGCTGAGGTTTGGACGGCTTGATACTAGCTTGTAAGTCGCAATTCAGTGTATTATACGGCTACGTCGCTAAGTGTTTGGTCAGTTACCATTTCAAACTAGTTTTGATGTGGATGAAGTATCAGCAAACCGATGTAACCGTCTACAGCGCCCGCAAGATCTTGCACGTCGCGCCAGGTATTGTGAGGCGCGATGGGGAGTGTAGGCCCCGGTGACGTCACGCTAATGTTAAGCGATAATTGACGGCGTCAAAATCGCCCGGACGGTGATTCTACCTCTCTTATACGGCCTTGGTTGCTACGTCGCATGGTTTTCAAGATATTAGGGAGAGGCTGAAATCTCCGCCCTCGAGGGCGTGTAATTATCAGAGACGGGTGTTAAGAAAGTAACAAAGAAGCCAGTGAATAAATACATTTTTAAATAGTTTATTCACAATCTAAACACGGAGAATAATTCAGCAGTATCGTCAGGTGCAGTGCAGGGCTGGCTGCTCAGCATTACACGATACTCTAGCACGGTAGTTTGGCGTCATCAGTGGTCGAGGACGGTCAGGCAGCTGCAGCGGTCCGGTCGGCGTCTTAGTACAGCTCGGGCAACTCGGTCTTCTTTGACAGTGTCACACGAGATCAGGTGGTAGGCGAGTTATCGTAGTTCTTGCGCTTGAGTCGTGGGGGGGGGGGGGCTCAATGTAATATGGTAGCACGGGCCCGACTTTTACTGGCCCATAGAGTTACATGTTAAAATGCCACTTTCAAGCCCAGTTTTCGAGACTTTCCTCAAATAAATATATCGAAGTTTAATTACAGAAATAAAGTTTGAGCGTTTTCATGTCGATTTTCGGGATCAAAATGTCAAGCCCAACCAACGGTTTTCGAGTTATTAGCCAAAGTATGCGATCGCGTCGGCCGCCGACTGCTTTTGATAGTACCAATATGGCCGCCGTCATAAGACAACTCGGCCAATGGGGTCTCAGCAATATTGCTTACAAATAGAGGTTGTCGAAACAAAAGCGCCATACACGCCGCAAGTAAGATCCAGCTATATCCTAGTTTATTATTCTAGATCTAGAGGCAGACGTTTTTGCAGACGCTTCTGGTACTTGTAAAGCCCGTGTACTAACTTACGTTGCATCTCTTTAGCACTTTTTAGCCTACGGTGTTTTTTTTACGAGCGCTGCTTTTTACCTTTACATTGCATCATATTTTGTTGTGTTTATATTTTATTTATTTTTTCGTTCGTTCATTGGCATCATTTTTATTTTATGTGTATGTATTTATAGCGTGTTGCGAAGTTATATATTACTATTTTTATATTATATTGTAGCTGTACCTACTGTCTAATGTCCGTGCCTTTTTTACTTCACCTGTTAGTGGGGGTGACCCTGTTGGTTATCGCTTGAATAAATACAAAAATAATAATTTGGTTGTGGCCTTGACTTTTGGTATTGTTTTTAGTCTTTATAGTATATTTCTAGTATATACAACAAAAAATGGAGTACCCAGTGTAGTGTCCTGCGTTGCAGTAGACCTGTACACCTGGGGGTTCTATTCCTTGTACTCAAGGATAAATTGTTGTTTTTGCGCGGTAGCCATTCTTATCAGCAATGTACTCCACATGGATGAGCTGGTCCTCCCAGTAATACTCATAAAAGCCAGTCTTGATGATGGATTTGGGAGGGCCAGGGTCGATCGTGCCTTCCTCCTCCACCTGTGAGGAGTCAACACGGTGGATCAGTCAGACAGCCAGCACAGTCAGAGATCACTGAGAGAGATAGAGGAGATCAGACAAACGAGGAGACAATGGAGAGTGGAAGGGAGAAGAAGTTGAGTTTATTCCTCATCACCAACGTGTTGCACACCCCATGACAGGTAAAGTTACGAGTTAAAATACAATCACACTCACGAGCACGCACGCACTTCAATTCAAGTTAACTCATAATATTAGCATGCATTTGAAAAGTGAAAGCCTACGTTTGATAGGGGTGCCGGACGAAAAGTCGAATGGCAAAACGGATGTTAAGTAAAGGGGCATTTAGTCAATAGTATAACTATAAGTCAAAAGTCCTAAAAGTCGGCGGGTAAAAAGTCGACATGGAAAAAAGTCCACGGACCAAAAGTCTTGTCCAAATCTGCATTGCTCAGATGTACTAGCATGCGAAAAGAAACCCGCGTTCAACATGCGGAGAGATTAAAGGGACACTGCCACCTTCCAAAAAGTTATCAAATGTACGCCACTTGTGGTGCAAAATATGAAGTAATGCTGCTTGATTCGAACACGATTTATAGACATTTGTGTTCGTAGGCGAAGCACATTAGCTAGTCTAAACGCTCTATGACATTTGAGATATATCTCACTCAAGAAAAGCGTGTCTCTATTATGTGCGATAAAAAGTAAGTTTTTAATAAATTTGGGCTGATGATCGCTCATTTGGAAAGAGGAATTACGAGAATATAGAGAAACTCTTGTGACTGCCATATGCTACGTGCCGCTAGCAGGTTATGAGAGATGGACCAAATGTGTGGTAATACGTCGGAACTATTATCAATATACTATATTGAGGGTTAAAGAAGTGAACTCGAACGGGTTGCGATACGGACTCAGGGCTCTCCGTGTCTCAATACTACTTTGGGGTAACTGCGAAGAGGATGTACAGATGAAAAACCAACTCAAATTGCTTTTGTGATTCGACGCTGCGGTGCGATTGTATATATGATCTTGTATTATACTTTTTATCACTCTCTGTACAATGACTAGGCTACGGAACAATGGGGCTAGTTGTATTATCTCATATCTCAAAATTCTATTAAGTGATTAAGGAACTTGTTTAGAGCAGCTTGTCCACTATTTACAGTATGGGCTTACTTTCGTCTAGTATGAAAGAGCAAACGGTTCTCCATATCTCAATACGGATATAATCTCCCTACGTTGCCATGTTTTCAAACGCCGTCAATCAATCGCTTTTCACGACCCCATGAGATTATGCTCAGGGGCGGTCTTCTCACATTCGTCATTTGCCCTTGGCAGATTCCAGTTCGCTACACGGACAAGGTAATAGTATCGGCTATGGACTATTAATTGCTGCCTGAGACGTCAGCGTCCATTGGTCAAGGAAGCGCGGCCGTGAAACTAACTAGTCAAGAGCTGGGTCAAAAAACGCACATTTTTTGGACAACCGCATTAAATATTTATATTTAATAAAACTTGAGCAGCCGATACAGGTACGGCATGTCGGCCTCGACCAAGGAGAGACTATGTGACCCACAGCTACGATATGCTCCCATCAGCAGCTACTTATACGGCCTATTGAGCAAGTCAAGCACTCTATATATGATAAGTTTAATGCGTCCGGTTCGAATTTAGGGTTCGAAAAAGATCTTTTCTTAAATAAATAATGGAAAAAAACATAAGCTTTTTTTTTTAAAAAAAAAAAACAAAGGGAAATATAGCACCAAAAGCTTGGGAAAAGTATTAGTGAATAATAGGAGTGAAGACTTACTGATAATTATTGTCTCTATCTGATTCACAAGGTTGACGCCTTGGCTTCAATTTTTATGAGTAAGAAAAAAAGTTACCGAAATTTGTTTTGTAGTATGTCTGTTAATTAGAAAAAAGTTAGTTAAATTTATGAGTTTTTACATTGCATGAACGTCAGCACCAATCTCTTGCAGTTTGTTATTCACAACAAAGCGATGATTTGTTGCTTACGATAACACAAGGACAAGCATCAACTGAGTCAACAAACTTTTTGCGCGCTAAAATAAAATTGTCTCGTTCCCTGTGACAAGCTGACTTGTGCACAGGCACCGCACGATGGGTGGTTTGCACCGGGGTAGGCGTGAAAACCCGTATCTGGCATGCTATGATCAGAATTTTCGACGCGCTCGACTCGCCCAGGTAGGGAGACGTGCGTTCTGGTGTGGCTACGTCATTATACCTGTGTAACACCACTAGTATGCCGAGCTCGCACGCTCTCGACCGACCAGTCTGTCATGCATTGTAGGCTTGCTGGCGAGGTCGCCCCCGGACCAGCCAATGAATTTGGTAAAAACGAACGAATACTGTGGCGGACGGTTTCAATAAAGAGCGAATATAGCGTGCCCGGATGGCAATCACAAGTGGTTAGTAACTACTGCAATGAGCTCTTGTCGTAATCGCTCACGGATTTGTTACGTTTGAATCAAATATGACCAAAACATTCTATGACCAATCGTGTTTTGTTGCGTGTTGAAACTCAGCGAGACTAGTTTTCGCTTATTGTGGACGGGAACAAAGAAATTTTATAGCGGATTTATTAAGCCGCAGGATTTCTTCAGTTCGAACACCCCAAATTTTTCTGGGCATATCTCAGTAATAAATAATGATAAGTGCTATATTTCCCGTTTAACTCCATTGGTCCGCTTTGTACTGATATACTAGCTCTGGCAGCTGACTGAATTACTACATGTGCGGACCTTTAGACATTCACGACACAACTACTGTGATTGTAAGTGGTGACTTTGCCATGTTGACTTTTTACCTTTTTGACTTTTTATCTTTCGACTTTTAACTTAACGACTTTTTTTCTATTCTTCTTTTAGCGTGTTGACTTTTTTACCTTTTCGACTTTTTACCTTTCAACTTTAAGCGATGTCGACTTTTACCCCTCGACTTTTCATCCCTTGGCATTCCGTCCGTTTACTTTGTATCTTTTGACTTTTTACCCTGGAGTCGTTTCATAGTGACTCGTGTTCGTCTGCAATTGCCAACAGACATACTTGCTTTAAACAGTAAGTGTTAGATAGTTACTACCACTCAGCAGACATGTGCACGGATCTGAAAGAAGGAACAATGATCCCAGAGGATCTCTCGACAAAACACTATGTTAGATATATGATCCCACTAGATCCCACGACGAAATACAACAGTACAACGACGCATGGTGTGTCAAACGCGGTCGTAGCGACCGGCGGCCGGCCGCCCTGGCGGGACCGCCGCCATAGGGAATTCGATCACGTTTAAGATCAGTCTTGCCAGTTGATTGTACAATAACTATGTACTTATAAAATAGAGGGAGAGAGAAAAATTGATCCAACGCGTGCTGGCTTTCACGGGTCTATCTTTGAAGCTGTGCCGCGTTTTTCTGTGTTATAATTCGACATGTTTCGCTCCTCAGTTTTAGCGCGTTTAATCTCCGTGAATAAACGGTCCTCTGAGTGGAGCATAGCCCGGTAGCCGCATAATTTCTGCAATTCGATTAAACATCAAAAGTTATTTGAGTTATGCAATATCTTCGGGTGCTCACAAAGCTGATACCCGAAGCAACATATTAAATGCTAGAGTCCCGTTGGCATTCCGTTCAAATCTGTGGCCCCGCGTTTTAAACGTTAAATGCCAAAATCCGGTGGAAAACAATGTGAAATACGAGCCGTATGATGCCTCACTGACGGAGCTATTAATTTTGGCGGACGTCATTTTTGAGCAGATCAATAATTTGTCCAAATTCTCTGTTTAGTTTGTCGCAGAATATACTTTGGGAAGCTTTACATTACAGCTCATATATTATGATCTAGTTGAAGTTTACTCAAGTAGGAAACTATATCTGGTAGTGAAGTGCCATCTATTGGTCAGGAGATGTACTAACTCCCGTTTGATAAGATCGCATTTGACACGCCATGAAATACAAATCCTGGATCCCAGTGGATCCCTCGATTTATGTTGGCAACGGATCTTGGATTTAATAATAAACAATGCAAATGGATCTGATCCTAACGGATCTCGGATCTGACTTAAAAATTATGTCATAATTTGTGTATTTCTTGAAAAATATAACTTAAGGCATACGCCCATACAAGTTTCATTTACAACGAATTCAAAGGTACTGCCAATTACTTAACTATGAGTTCCGAAGATACATATCTGTATAATGGCGGGACTGGAATCTCAGTGGATCTCAGCCGAAAATGGTACCTGCAATCTCGGATCCCGGCGGATCTGTCAACCAATGCTAAATACGGATCTTTGATCTAAGGGGATCCATCGACAAATTGTGAAGGTGGATCTATGATCCCAGTGGACACGGGATCCAGATTCCAGAGACCAGATCCCGGGATCTGTTTTCGGGATCCGAGCACTTTTTTTTCTCATCCGGTTCGGCCTTGTGCCATTGTCCGGGAGAGAGATGCCGGGGAGGGGTGAGGAGGGGCCTGGGGTTGGACCCAACCATGGGACCCCCTCCACTCGGAGGCAGGGGATTTGATCCGGGAGCCTATCCCCGGAACCGGCACCACCGGGAATCGAACCCGGGGCCGCCGCGTGACAGTCAGAAGACATGCCACGGAGCTACCGGCTCATGTCTGCTACTGAGCTGGTTCAGTAACTGCCGACTAGGACAGTTAATTTAATGTTTTTATTAGTACTTGCATTTTGGGCCATATGCATGTCACACATTGGCAGGAAATTGGCTTAAGGTCTTGAAGGAGAAAAGAGAAACGAGCCCGTTTTTCGACAGCTATCCATCTATCGTCCAAACAAATTCCCTATTCGTTCTTAGCTCAAAATACCCTGTATAACCAAATTGCAAGACAACTTTCAACATTATTTTTCCTTTTAACTTGAATAAAGACTAGACCGTACATAATACGAGTTTTACTTTAGAAAAAATCGTCATGATAAATAAAATAGTTTGCTAAAAATGGTTGGTAATTCGAAACACCATTCAAGTGTTCAGCTGTCGCACCCAGCATTTGTCCGCTACGCCATGGTTAGATAGATACCAATTACCAATTAGGTAACGTGGTTTGTGATGTTCAGCTGAAATACCTTATCTCCATTGTCGTATTCGTAGCTGTATTTGTAGTTGCCTTTTCCGTCCGAATTGTGGTAGTAATCCACCAATTCGGGCTCTTCATACTTTTCTTGGTTGGGTGTTTGGGGTGCCGCAGCCGCTGCCCCCACCGCCACCAGACAGACAAACACAGTCTGCGGAACAGGGGACCGGGGTTACCAGACATGTTAACACAGGCTGCGAAACAGGGGACCAGGGTTACCAGACATGCTAACACAGGCTGCGAAACAGGGGACCGGGGTTACCAGACATGCTAACACTGTCTGCGGAACAGGGGACCGGGGTTACCAGGTACGCTAACTAGAGTTTTTTTTTAGGGAATCTTACCCGAACCGGTCAGATGAGCAGCGACATTCAGTAATCAATAACAACACTGACTTTCACAATGTATCTAATACATCACAAATGTGATCAACTGGGAAAGGTGACCACATTTGTCTAAAAAGTCAACTGGGAAATTTGACCTCAGGTCAAGGTCAAGTGGCGACCCAAGTAGGGCATGATGTATATTGAAAGACGTGTCTCGAAGAGATAAACACATTGGTGCCATTTTCACGTCTCTATCTTCATTATGTCGAGAGTTATAGTCAATTAAGTGTTGGTGGTCACAAAACTGACCCTGACCTTAGGTCACCGATATAATAAATCCTAGATAACAAATGGTAGGTACCCATGACCTTATGACATCTTGCAAGTATGTAATCGTTCGTTCGAAAACTGTATCTGCATACGACCAAACACGTTTTGGAGGCGAATTCATTACGTTACCTAGTCTGGTGACCTGACCTGTGATGACCCGAGACCAAGCATTTAACATAATGTGGGTGATCATTTTCGAACAGTTATGCAAAAAACGGTGGCGCTGCGCGCAGCCGTTTTTTTTTCTTCGCTTTGGTAAAAAACGAAGAGATGGGCGGATTTAACCCCCCATTCCAGGGCGCGTGTTGATGAGAATAGTTCACCTTTAAGGGTTTTGAACTGAGATAGTAGATTTGTAGAGCAGATCGAGTCATGGGTTGTGGTGATATAATTATCTCGCTACCTTAAAGGGATTATACGAGTTTCCGTCCTGAAAGGAAATGCACTCTTTTGCAGTTGTATGTGCTTAAAACACGTTTAAGACAAATGAGAGTGACCTCGTTGCGCAATTTTAATCCATATCAGCAATTATCCCAGGGTAAAACTTTGACATTTCAAGACTTGTATCTGATACGATACTTGATCGAGGGATTACTGTCACCACTTTTAATATCTCTTCCATTGGGCAGCGGCATATCCCGGGCGTAAATAGAGACGGCTGTCTATACCTCAGCAAAGTACTGCAAAACAGTACGCGGTGGCATCACCCGCAGCACTTTGAAACGTCCTTACGTAAAGAAGATCATTTTCAGAAAAAAATAAGGTCACACCGTGGCCCTTCTACACTTATAAGTACGTTTTACCTATGAGACTCAATTATTTGAGAAAAACCCGTATATCCCTTTAACCGCGCGGCTAGGGGTCTCTCGCGAACGCGCGGCGTAGGGGGGGTAAATATTAACCCCCCCCTGCTTATCTTCCGACCAATAACCGCAGCGAGACGGCCAAGGCGGCGATCGAAAGTCTCAATGAAAGAATCGAATGCATACCCGGAATTTTTCAAGTTAGGTCATGTAAGGTCACGGTCAGGTCACATGGAAAGTTCAGAGTTAAATTGAGTTAATGGTTCATACTTTCAATTAAAATCCTGATTAAGACTGTCCATGCACCATGACCTCAAAAACGTGTGGATACATCTATTGCATTAAGTAAAAGTGAAATTTGCTGCAAATGTCCAAGGTCAAGGTCAGGTCACAAAAGCACTGTCACGAAGAGGTCCAAATAAAGCCTTGTGACACAGTTTTAGGGGTCATTTTGGCACGTAAAGAATCGATAGAAAACAGTCATTTTTAAAACAACTTGACCCCTCAAAGTCAAGGATCAGGTCATCTAAGGTCAAAACTGAAAAAACACCTAAATATGAATAAACAATGCATGTTTCTAGGTAGTTTTTGTCTCATAAACAACAAAAAGACATTTATAATCTGTCAGGTAAAAAAATCCAAAAAAACTTACTTTGAAAAATGAATGTCAATACCTAACTTATGCTTGGAGAGCAATCAGTCACTGAAAAACGATGCTATTTACGTAGAACATTCGGTCTGGGTAACTCATTACACTCGGTTCTCATATAATATATTTCCGGTTTTTTAGATACCTTTGAAATTTTCAATTTTTGATTATAATATCTGTAAATATATATATTCAGTTTTGATGGGGGTCTAAAATACCCAAAATTGTGGATAATCTGAATAATGCCATCTTGTAGAGAATTAAAATTTCCTTTTCCTTATACAGTTTTGCGTTTTGCGATTTGCTTTAAAGCTATGTTTCTAACGATGCACAAACATTTATCGTTTATTCAAACCAAAAATGGCATGACATGACGTCATCAAAACGTCATTATCTCCCAAAGTTCTCAACTTTTTTCGATTATTTTTTTCGGTAGACGTCAAATTGATGCTGAATAAGGTACTGAAACTTTGACGTCGTTATCTGTTACCGTTTTCAAGTTATTGCGGACATACGTGAGGGGGGTATATTTACCCCCCTACGACGCGCGGGTTTAAACCGCGCCCCACTGGGGGGGGGTGTTTGAACACCCTATAGTTTTCAAGATAACGAAAAACAACGGCGGCGCGTAGCGCCGCAATTTGGCATAACTATTCATGATTCTTTCCGGACATTTGAAAATTCAAGTTCCGTGTCAGTCAGGTCACCGGTCAGGTCAAGTGACGCCTACCTACAAAACGTTTTGCGGTCGTGCCATGACTACAGTTTTCTAAGGGATCGAACAAACTTTTTAGGATTACATCTTCTTAAGTCATTAGGTATCTCACAAAATGTTATCTCGGACTTTTGTTTGTAATCGGTGACCTTAGGTCGGGTCAATTTGCCGATCTCCCCATTATAAAGTCAATGGAGAAATATCAATGCTTTCTTTGTCGACGATATCAATCCATTTCCTTCTGATGACATGTATCATATGATATTATGTATGATCCAAGTGCAGGTTTTGCTCAGGGAACATTACGGGGTCATCTGAGGTCATCCGAGGTTACCAACACCTTTTCGTCAATAACTCTGGCAATAATGCAAATAGATAACTGCAACTTACACCAGTGTGTTTGTCTCGTCAAGACACATCTACTGATATGCAATCATGACCTACTTTGGGTCACCACTTGAACCTGACCTGAGCCATTGTTAGTTGACGCTAACAGATAAATTGTACTAGTACATATTGCACAAAGAGGCGCCTGACGAGACAAACACGATAGCGTAAACAGTAATGGCGATATCTTTGTTTAGGTAAGAAGTTATTTCACGAAAATTTTTTGCAAAAATCAAGTGTTTTTACTTAATGACTTAGAGCCTTAATATTGAACCTGAGTTCAATTTTGAAGACATGGGTTGCGATTGCACATTTCATTGGCTAGCGATTGTCTTTTGAACGTTTTGTTTCTAGATAGCAAAGTTTCCGAGATATTGGGGGTTTCTGGAGCGATGTCCCTAAGACCTTGAAAATTTGACCTTCGATGACCTCTGGTGACCCGAGTTTTGACGTGAGCGAAAAAAAGTCTGAAATAGTTTCGAAATAATTTTTGATAACGGCTCGAACAGTGTCTTTTGCTTTGGTCTACGTGCCACGGTAGCCGACTTAGAGGGGGGTGTTCAAACACCCCCCAGTCGGGCGAAGGAAATGCAGAAGCCCAGTGGGGCGCGGGTTAAGTAATTTCGAAACAGGACTAGTGGGCCCCTTTTAGAAGAAGAACATTCGGGCACGAATAACCGCCCCGTGACCCGATCCGCCCGGAAACTTCTAAAAGGGGCCCACTACATAGTCAGTGTCAAAGTTGCTTAAAGTTACTCACAGTTAGTTAGAAGTTACTTGAAGTGTACTACTCCCTGCGAAGTTTCGAGGAAATAAGACTTTGTCTTCTAAAAAGGGCCCACTAGTCTTGTGTCTAAACTTCTTAACGTAGCGAGTTTATTTTTCAGCCAAAGCATATTTTTAGATCTACTCTACAAACCTGCGATCTCAGTTTAGAACCACATGTTAAAGGTTAACTATCCCTTTAACAGAAAAATGTTTCAAAAACATTCGAACTAACGACTTACAAGATGTTTCATTCCTCAGTAACCTATCCGACATCCTTTTTCCACATGACTACGGATGGCACAATGCACATTGCACAATGATGGCACAATACAACACAAATTGTAGCATGATAGGTTGTTAGTAAAGGTGGCAACAGTTTATATTTTGAGACCCAGACCCGACCCGGTCCCCAAATCTGATAATTGGGCCCAGTTATACCCGGTCAAGAGCGTATTTAGGTGGGTCACCGCACCATGGCCTCCCCTTGGGCGCCAAAAGCGACCCCAGGCACCGTAGTCGCCCTAATGCACCGAAGCTTCGGTTCATGAAATGCGCATAATATTCCGCGAAAGGGCGCCCTTCGCTGAATGTGAGGCGCGCTCCGGCTCAATATGAAGAGCGTTCCACTGAATGTAAGGCGCGCTCCGATACACCTGAAGGCGCCCTCCCACATACCTTCAAAGCGCCCTTCCAAATTCTTCCCAGAGGCGCCCTCCTGTGAAGGCAACCTCCCACATAGCTCCAAAGGCGACCTCCAATACACCTCTAAAAACGCTTTCCCACATGCCTTCAAAGGCTTCTGATTCTGATCCGATCTGGCGATTTTCTGATTTGATAAACTTCTGAAAGCGCCCTCAAACATACCTCCAATGGCGCCCTCCCATATACATCCCAGGTGCCCTTTGCTACAAATATAAAGGTGTCCTCCTACATAACTCCAAAAGCGTCCCCCCATGCACCTTTGAAACGCTCTCCCAAATATATACACTCTGCAGGCTCGAAAGGCGCCCTCCGATACGTATCCGATGCCGACCTCCCGCATACCTTCAAAGGCGTTCTCCAATACACTTTCGGGGGTGTCCTCCGATACATATACGATAAGGCGTATAAAGCCGCCCTCCGATACACCTCTGAAGACGCCCTCCGATAAATCTCTAAAGACGCCCTCCCACATACTTCAAAAGGTGACCACCGATACGATTTCCTCTGAAGGCACCGTCTCACATAGTCAAAAAGCACCCTCAGATACATATCTACGAGGCCCGAGGGCGCCTTCCCTACATTCCTCCAAAGGCGTCATTCGCTGAATGTGAGACGGTATCATCAGCCTCTGGTATCACAGAGGGTGCCTTTGGAGCTATTTGGGAGGGCGCCCTCGGAGATGTATCGTAGGGCGCCTTCGGAAATATTTGTGAGGGCGCCTTCAGAGGTTTATCGGAGGGCGCCTTCAGAGGTGTATCGGAGGGCTCCTTTTGAGGCGTGTGGGAAGGCGAGTATTTAAAGTTGTATCGGTTACCTTTAGAGCTATATGGGATGGAGCCTTCAGAGGTGCATCGGAGGGCGCCATTGGAGGTATGTGGTGGTCGGGAGGGTGCACCCGGAAATTTATCGGAGCCTACCCCCCCGCTCAACAACATCCTTCGCTGACGGCGCCCTTATGTGTGGGTTTGGCGCCCCTTGAGGGCTTGGATCCCTTGGCGGATTTATAAATACGCCGCTGTACCCGGTTATAAAAGTTTGGACTCGGAGGACCAACTAGCAAAATGTTGTCTCTCAACTAATATTGACAAATATGTACTCAACAGTTAAGGAAAGTAAACTAACTATTGTAGTTGCAAATACATACAGGTCAGACTGGCTAACAGCACAAAGAAACCTGCGTATCAAGGTTCAAACTTATGTGAAACCAGCACGATACATAAGTTGGATCCAGTCTGTACCCGGTATCATTTGGCGGGACCCTGGGACCAACTGGGTCCAGAGACGGGTTCTCGGGTCAACGTTTTGCCATCTCTAGTAGTTAGTTAACCAAACGTGAAACCATCTGCCAAGTGTCATACATACCACCAGCTTCATGGCGAGGTTGATGCAGCAGCTGGGCCGATCACAAAGAACCGTCTGCGACTGGTGCCTTCTCGGGGTGCCGTTGTCCATTTATATACGACTGGTCGCGCTAATCTGGCGAACTATGCTACTGGTCGCGCTACTCAGGGGTGTGTCATCTGCATAGCCGCAATGGTTCCGCCATTTTGCTGCCATATCCTTCGTGTGTCGTCACAGGATGGTAGATTTACAAGGGCTAATAGATAATAGAACCAAACGAGCCTTTTTGGATACGCAATATTTGCAATTTTTGATCGTTGATTAAGCATGTTATCATCATGGATACAAATGTCGTTTATATGTGTGCTAATTAGTTGTTTTGGGCCTCCAAAGCTTAAGATTTTTCTATAAAACGAACTTCCAAAAAGGACGGTAATCTGGCAGCAATTCTGAGTTTCGAACATGGCGCATCTTCTCCAATGCGATTTTCGGGCGTTTTTCGCGAAACGTTAGGTGAAAATGTTTCAATAATCATGTAATGTATGTTTTCACTTTTATTGATTTGTCATACATTGAACATTTATGTTCGGACTGAGCCCTTGCCGCCTCCCTTAGTGACATCTCATCAGGAACTTCCTCAACTGTGATGTGGAACTCATCTTCAGCGGAACTCATCTTCAGCGACAACGCAAAGACATTCCACGCGCTGCTCTCCCATCTACCACGAGCGGTGACATGGCGTCAGTGTCCTAGGATTGGGAATTTTGGGTGCAAAGCGACACTCTACAAGGCATAATATTCCACTCCTTTTGCCCAATTTGAATGGTTATTTTCCACTCTTTTCACTTTTGATATTATTTTTCACTCCTTTATTTTAATATGCAAAAAGTCAGAAAATTGATCAAGTTTTATGTGGTGTAAATTCGTGAAAAGGCTCTCTTGGAGGAACAATTTTCCACCCTTTTGGCTGATTTTCAGTCTGAAATTTCCACTTGGCACCCTGGCTCTTAACCCGCGCGGCGTAGGGGTCTCTCGCCGAACGCGCGGCGTAGGGGGTAAATATTACCCCCCTTTTATCTTCCGAACCAATAACCGCAGCGAGACGCGCAAGCGGCGATCGAAAGCTCTCAATGAAACGAATCGAATGCATACCCGAATTTTTCAGTTAGGTCAAATGTAAGGTCACGGTCAGGTCACATGGAAAGTTCGAGTTACTTGAGTTAATGTTCATACTTTCAATTAAAAACCTTTGATTAAGACTGTCAATGAATAAGCTTCAACTTGCAAGCGTTGATACATCTATTGCATTAAGTAAAAGTGAAAGTTGCATGCAAATGTCAAGGTCAAGGTCAGGTCCACAAAAGGTCATGTCACGAAGAGTCAATAAAGCCTTGTGACACATGTTTTAGAGGTTATTTGCACGTAAGAATCGATAGAAACAGTCATTTTTACAACTTGAACCCGTCAAAGGTCAAGATTAGGTCATCTAAGGTCAAACCTGAAAACTGACTAATATCAATAAACAATGCATGTTTCTAGGTAGTTTTGTCTCATAAACACAAAAATTACATTTATATATCTGTATCAGGTCAAACAAGAAAAAAACGTTATTTTGAATAATGACGTCATTACCTACTTATGCTTGGAGAGCAATCAGTCACTGAAAAACGAAGCTTTATTGAAAATTTCGGTCTGGGTAACTCATTTACACTTGGTTCTGCATATATAGTATTCCGGTTTTGTAGATACTTGAAATTTTCAAATTTTTGGAAAAATTTTTGAAATAGTTTTTGAATTTTGGGGGTCAAAAACCAAAATTTTTGGAATCCGACATTGCCATCTTGTAAGAGATTAAATTTCTTTCTATACAGTTTGTGCGTTTGCGATTTGCTTGAAAGCCTAAGTGTTTTCTACGATGCATCAAACATTTATCGTTATTCAACCCAAAATGGCATGACATGACGTCATCAAAACGTCATTATCTCCAAAAGTTCTGATTTTTTTTTTTAGGAAGACGTCAAATTGATGCTGCATAAGGTACTGAAACTTTGACGTCGTTATCTATTACCGTTTTCAAGTTATTGCGGAAATACCGTGGAGGTGGGGTAATATTTACCCCCCCTACGCCGCGCGGGTTAAGTAGTCCTAGGACACTGCATGGCGTTTCATCCCAGAAGCTGCGCCATGGTGGGGAGGATTCTGGGAGAGAATGGTGGGCATCACCAAGAAGTGCCTGAAGATCACACTACATCAGTGTCATCATATGGGCGCATTGCGAAGTGACCTTAGCAGTTGACGCGCCCTAAAGCCCCAATAAACAAACATCAGTGTCATCTGTCATTCGACGAGCTAGCGGTGATCCTATATGAGCTAGCCTTCCACCTAAACCTCCGCCCTCTCACGTCAAGTGATGGAGAGCCGTTGACTCCAGCACATCTGCTGTTCGGCGTCACCTCGATCCGTGGCGTCGTCTCAAACTCCGGCATCCACATGGATTGTGTGGACCGAGCATGGCAGCATCGTCGCAGGGTGGGTGATAACCTGATCAGGAGGTGGACCAAAGAGGACGTAGCATCACTACGCTCTTGGACCGTTTCGCCTCGAGGCCGCCCGGCTCGTCTACCGGCTGTCGGAGAGGTGGTCCTCGTTCACGGTGAGGGACCTCGCAGCCGTTGGCCGTTGGCCAGAATCGGGTCGTTCATCACTGGTCCTGACGGAAATAGCAGAGCAGCTATCATTCTCATGCGCGGAAAGAGAACGCGCCGACCGGTAAACAAGCTCTTCCAGTTGGAAGCATCTCCTTCGGGACAATGAGCACCCACCTGGGGTCTCACGTTCGACATAGCGGTCGACATTATATAGATTTAAGGTCCAGCGGCCAGTCTCACCCGGTGGATATTCGGATAGGATTTTGGCGTTCGGGATAAACCTCGGCGTCGACTTGATTACAGATGATGCTTAATTGAAAAGCCCTCGAAGTGATTTATTTTACAGGTGTTGCAATTTGGAGCAGCCACCAATATCAAGTTAGATTAGGCGTTCGGCATACCCGCCGATGCGATCTTAGTTTTAGGTTCGCGTTCGGCATAACCGCTGACGTAAGATGACGATGTCACCATATTTTTTAGATTAAGTGTTCGGTATGACCACCGACAGATTCCTAGATTTAACGTGATCCAAGAGGCAAACCCTTGTTTTATATCTTACTGTCCGATATAGCTGTCGAAATAACTCGACAACCATTCAAACTGTACTCGTTCACCTTGTGAGTATTTAAGATATCTAGCATGTCCTAACAGTGTTTCCTGTGCCATCAGTATAAGCGTCATGTCCGATCTGGAACTGTCAGATGGAGAGGCGGCGGAGTGGTTCGCCAGATACCAGGCCGAGACTGCATCGACACCTCATGAGGACTACAGCGGAGAAGGGTTTAGCCAGGGGGGTGTCATCCCGGAATTCCCTATTGTTAAGCTGCCGAGCGGCTTAGCATTAGCGATGNAACCTATGACCTGCTTCTCAAGGTCATGTCAGGCGAATATGGCGTCCCGTAGTATCGATCCTTGTTACATGTGCAGTTTCCGAGTGTTTGACGTTCAGGAGCAAATGCAAAGGTGTCTCCACAATGAATACCGACATATTAGCCAATGACAGTGAAACGTTTTGCAAGTTTGCATTAGGTATTTTTTCTCTGCAGTGACATGACAAGTATGCTGTCACATATTCGGTAACAGCATAGGTGGCGTTACATTATTGCTTTTATAAGACTTCATTAAACAAACATTTTCTTATGTTTAAACATCATAGACCATTCCCCTGTACTTAGACTGAAAATACGACTCGATCACACGTATACCGTCAGCGCCTTCGTCCTGAAACGTGCATTAAATAATCAAGCTTAGAAGCCGTTCTGAAGCTCTGAAGCTTCAGACGAATCAAGCTCTGAAGCTTGGAGCAGCTGTGCTGCAATGGGCCGACAAAGAGCTTTATCTGAACGACAATACAGCTTTTAGAGTAAAGCCACGTTCCAGAAGTGCAGTCTCTGTAGAGCAGCGGCGTTGACATGCAGTTTGTAGCAGTAGCGCACGCAGGACTCCATTTCGGGGGGGGGGTCAGAGCACTAGTTTGAGCGAGCCCCCTTGTGTGCGGGCCCCCACCCATTTTTGAAAACTTCGCAGATTTCGGTCACTTGCTTTTTTAGCAGGCCCCCTACACCATGGGATTCTGATACATGATTAATTTTTGTGAATCTAGAGCTCCGCGACGTTCCAAGGGGGGGGAGGCAGGGCATTATGGAAAGTCGATTATTTTCATCAAAACGCCCATAGGCGTAATTTTAAAAGTCCAATAAGTCGGGGGGACACGTCCCCCCGTCCCCCATGTGGCGGAGCCCCTGTTGTCAATGTCGTGTGACGTGTGTGCTACTGATGTGCGAATTTTAGGTGCGTATGCTACTGATGTGCAGTACAGCTGTCGAGAGTTGACAAAATGAGGTCAGTGACAACACAGAAGTGGTGACTAGTGAGCCGATACAGTATTTTTGTAGCTGGTATTTGTGATCAGTTAGCGCAATTATAAGTTGAGAGACTGCAAACGATTAAGATAGGTCATAGGAAAATAGGCTATTTACAAATAACTACATAACCTTCTGTACTATATCTCCATCCGCGGTAGGCTTTTATTGGATACTTACCGATGCCAGGGTATAATTTACGACCATTGTCCCGTCGTCGCGGATCTTAACCCGCGCGTTACTGGGGTATATTCTGTAATGCGAGTTACTTAGGGGGGGGGGCTATTTATAGCCCCCCTCTGATCTCCGAAACTACTGGACCGATCTTAAAAATTCGAACGGCNCATATGACTCGTATAAACAAATATTTTTGTTTTTAACATTTTCATATTACCCAAATGTACGCCTTATTCATCGTTTTCTCTTTCAAAGCATAAATCAACAATTTCGAAACAAATATCTTAAATCCAGACAAACTCCTCTTAACCCGCGCGTTACTGGGGTATATTCTGTAACGCGAGTTACTGGGGGGGGCTATTTATAGCCCCCCTCTGATCTCCGAAACTACTGGACCGATCTTAAAAATTCTAACGGCATTCGATAGCCCTATTAAATTTGTCGAAGGAAACCTAATATTGTTATCCTCAGGGTCACCGATGACGTAACAGGTCACGTCAAATAAAAATGTTTTGACCATGCCATCATAGTCCAGTGGTCGGCATTATCGCGCAAAAATGCAATATTTAACGCATAATAAGTTGGTAAATCGGTATGATTCGTGCATCTGACACTTCTAATTACCATTTTAAGCTTATTTTGACCTTGGGTCAGGTCAAGGTCTGTTTGTTTGTTTGCTTGTTTATTACGATAATCACCAACAGGTATAAATACCCACTGACAGGTGAAGACATGAGATATAAAAACAATAAATAAACATAAACATACACAGCACGTCACCTCAGGTAGGTAGGCGTCACCATTTACCGAAGTCACAATGTCAAACTGAAGAGTACGGTCATTAGGAGTTGTAACACATGATTATGGGTTCGTTTATCGATTAGAACGCGAAAAATGACCTTGGAACATGATTTTTTTCATACAAATTGAAGAAAAAAACAAAAACGAAAATGCACTTTTTGCTTATTATTGTACAGTAAAGGTGGTATAATTTTGTCTTTGAAAAGCTGTCACTCAGTCATTTTTGAAGATATTGACTTTAAACTTGCTACAAACATTCATTTGGATCATTTTTATTACATATATTCCGTTTTTTTGACAATTAAACAAATTAAATTTTCGAAAATAAAAAAAATGTCTTTGGATTTCTCAAAATTGTGGATTTCATTTTTTTTTCTAAAAAAATCCGAGTTATCAGTCTGATAGCCAAACTTATTACCTGTCTTTAAATGTAGAACAATTGAGTTTATCTTCAAAACTTACATTTGGCAGCGTTTCCCGCAAACCCTCATTTTCAAACAAAAAACGCAGAACATGACGTCACTCTGACGTCATTTCCGGTTGACCTATAATAGCCTCATCTTTTTCCATCGAACAGAATGTGTCAAATTGATATGGGACAAGTTACTGAAAGTTTGGTCACGTTACCTACGTTGATTTAGGAGATATTGCAGAATAACGGGAGGGGGGGCTATAAATAGCCCCCAGTAACTCGCGGGTTAAGGAAGCAATGTTTGCCTTGATACAAAACTCTTTAATAATGTTATGTATCCTAGGTTTTGTTCAAATTTCAAGGCTTCTCATGTCAAAAACTTTCAAGATCCGAGGCCGTTCTTATAAAAAAATCGAGCCGCTGGCTCGATTTTTTTAAGGAATGGCCTCAGAACTCGTCGCAAGAGATTTTAAGCGTCGAAATAGCGCCTCAGATTTGTAGCAGCATTTTGTTTTTGTTTTTTAGATATTTCAAGCCGCTGCAGCGGCTCAATTTTTTATAAGAACGGTCTCAGGTCCCAAGCTAAGCAGAGCCTTTAGTGCAGGCCTTGACTCTACAATACAATTGCATAACTCCAGGTCATGTTCAGAATTTAGCAACCAAAGTTTAGCATGTCCAGCATAACTGGACACGGTCCGTTCAGCCCACTAGCATCACCGAATCCAGAACGCGTTTGGCGTCACCTGCCGCAGGTCATATCAGCCAGGATCAAACAGAGGACAAGGAAGCGACACGGAACCATTGCTTCAAGCCAGACCATATCAGGAGAGATTTGTAGCCCTCTCCGCTGAGCTACATGAGCGAACTAACAGTGACAGGACAATATATATTATTTCAGCAAGATTCCATTGCTTGAAATGTGTGAGCATTTTATGTGTCTATAACTAGTCGCCAATAAAATCAGGCTTTGGCGAAAACATTTATATTTCATGGTTAGTTCATTTGTAGGGCATCACTTCTCCAATTATCTGGTTACTTGTTGAATATAAGTAACAACAAAATATCCAAACCCCCTTCATCATGTATTTAGATATATTCCTGATTATTACTGAGTACTGTTCAGTGTTCACTGTTCAGGCACTGGTTTTTGTTCTGCATGTGTAGCAAATCAAACAAAGTTTCTGTTTCTGTATTCCTTTACACCACCACCATCCTCACTCCCGTCTCGTTACCAGCCAACTGCCGCCGACGCATGCGGCTACCTCTGACCACCCCTCCGCCGCACCCTCATCTCCACGCCAGACCCAGGGCCCGTCATCCTGACACCAAACTGCTGAAGACGGCACGTACACGCAGCGCGAACCACGAGTCAGCTCGTACCACAGCGCGCACAGCACACATTCAAATCTCATACCACCAGAGCAGAGCGCTGCGACACATTAACATTAACACAGCATGTGAAAACAAAAGTATTTTAAGCGTTTTGTTAGAATGCTAGACGGATTTTGAGTGACGGAGATTTAAACCATGTGGCATGTACCCAGTGAAAATAATATCGAGAAAGACCTGATGCATCATTCGTATAAAAAGTTGTCTGGATATGTAATACGACACGGAAAGCTAACACATGGGTGGACACGCTTCGGCATTGACGACTTCATCAGCATCTTTGGTTGCAAGATGAAATTATACACACCACAAAGTCGGGCGGTGTCGGTGGATGTCAGTTTTCCGAATAGACAACCATGCCCACGCCATTCATGATCTAAATTAACCCGGCATTGCCAAGGGTCTGATCTCCATTGACTAGCGGGGGGGCGTTAAACGCCCCCTGGTTATCTTCCGAACCAATTATTGCAGCGAGACGCGCAAGGTGGCATTCCAAAGTGCTAAAAGAGACAAATTTAAAGCATGCTCGAAATATTTGAATTAAGATAAAATGTCAGGTCACGGTCAGGTCAAAGGTAAACAACGAAGTATGTGAGTTTGTGTCATACTATCCATTTAAAGCTTTCAATTGCAACTATGGTCACTCTAAGTGCTCTCAAAGGTATGGTACACATTCCGAATGACCTAGAGTGAGATTTTTGGTAAAGATCAAGGTCAAGGTCAGGTCACAAAAGGTCACTACATACAAAATATCTACGAAATTCATGCAACACATGTTATGTGGATCACTTTACGCGTATAATACGATAGTAGTACTCATTTTGTACCACCTGACTTCATGCAAATGAAGTTATTTTCGAGCTAAGGTCAAAGAAAGGTCGCAAAATGTCCAAATTTTAAATTGATGAATATAGATAAAAAGATAATGTTTCTGGAACAGTTTTGTCTCAGATATACAGTGTTCTCATTTATATGTCTGTATCTTATCGACAAACTAAGTCTTTAAACTGGGCGCGAATTTCAGAAAAGGACTTAACCCCCCCTCATGTTTTTTCAAGATAACAAAAAAAGGCGGCGCGTAGCGCCGCCAAATTTGGCATACCTATTCACTGATTCGATCCGGAGATTTTACGAAAATTCAAGTTTCGTGTCAGGTCAGGTCAGGTCACCAGGTCAGGTCAAGTTACCCTACCTACAAAAACGTTTGCGGTCGTGCCATGACTAAGTTTTCCCTAGGGATATTCAACTTTTATAATTACATTAAGTCATTAGTACTAAAATGTTTATCTCGGATTTTTGTATCGGTGTCTTAGTTCGGTCAATTTTGCCGATCTCCCCATTATAAGTCATGGAGAATAATCAATGCTTTCTTTATCACGATTAGTCTTTCTTCCTGGATGATGTTTATCATATGATATTATGTATGATTCAGTGCAGGTTTTGTCAGGGAACATTAGGGGTCATCTGAGGTCATCCGAGGTCACCAACACCTTTTCGTCAATAACTCTGGCCATAATGAAGATAGAGTACTGTAACTTACACCAGTGTGTTTGTATCGTCAAGACACATCTACTGATATGTAACATGACCTACTTGGGTCACCACTTGACCTTGACCTGAGGTAAATTTTTCAAGTTGACCTAACATGATAAACATTTTACATATTTCAAAGCGCCTTGACAAGACAAACACGATGGCGCAAGCAGTATGTCGTTATCTTTGTTATAGGTAAGAAGTTATTCACGATATTACTTTTGGCCAAAATCATCTTTTTTTACTTTAATGACCTCTAGAGCTTAAACTATTGACCTGAGGTCAATTTTGAGGACCTGGATGCGATTGCAAATTTTATTAGCTAGCGACTGTCTTTGATAGTTTGTTTCTAGATAGCATAGTGTCCGAGATATTTGGGGGTTTCTGGAGCAATGTCCTAAAACTTGGAAATTTGACCTTCGATGACCTCTGGTGACTGAAGTTTTTGAACGTGAGCGAACAAAAGTCTGAAATAGTTTCACAATGATTTTTGATAACGTTTTCGAACAATGTCTTTTGTTTTGGTCTACGTGCCATGGGAGCCGAGTTAGAGGGGGGGGGTGTTCAACCCCCCCCCCCCAGTCGGGCGAAGGAAATGCAGAGGCCCAGTGGGGCGCGGGTTAAAGGTAAAAGTTCACCTTAAAAAAAAATCAGAAATGATGAAGAGAAGCTAGAAATTAGTTATCATGATACTAGTAAGTCATAAAAATATATATTTAGTATTTACGCGGAAAAATAAAGTTTAAATGTCAGATATTTGGTTCAAATTCATACTTTTTTCCTCCAAATAACGCGAAATCTGCTTTCTAAGAAGCATGTATGTCATCAAAACGTCATCGATTTGGAGGGATCGTGGCGCATACAAGACAGTACTTGCCTAATAACTTGTTGAAGATGCGTGAAAATGCAACGCTTTTAGAACCACGGAGACTAGTTTGAAGTCAAATCACGTGCTTATTAATTTATTTATTTGGCATACTCGCTGACAGGATACAACATTAATGGGCGAAGTCACATATATAAAACAAACGGCAGACAGTACAAATATTCTTTGCCGTTATTTGTGTCATACCAAGAGAAGTTTTCGTGTTCATCTATGGACGTTGAAAGTTGGTTAAAATATTTCAACCTTAGTGCATGGCCGAATGAAGTATTTCGCCTTGACCACGTGCCTTAAACTTTTAGCCGTGTATTAACTGGAGTGTTAACCCGGCCCACTGGGGGGTTGTTTGAGCACCCCCCTCATGTTTTTATCAGATTTTAACGAAAAAAAGGCGGCGCGGTAGCGCGCAATTTTGCATAACTATTTATGGATTCTTTCGGGTACATTTTTGCGAAAATTCAAGTTTGTGTCAGGTCAGCGCTCAGGTCACCAGGTCAGGTGTGGACCCTACTACAAAAACGTTTGCGGTCGTGATTACTACAGTTTTAAGGGATCGATCTTAACTTCAGGATACATTAAGTCATTAGTAATCTACAAATGTTTATTTTGGATTTTTTGTATCGGTGACTTAGGTGGGACAATTTTGCGATCTCCGCGCATTATCAGAAGTATGCAATGGAGGAAATAAATCAATGCTTTCTATGCTCTGTCGACTGTTGTGTAAATAGGCCATCATTCCTCTGGATGAATGTTGGTGAGACTATGGATATATATACGATGATAATTAGATCAGTGCAGGCTTTTTGCTCAGGACATAACCGGGGTCATCTGAGGTATTCGAGGTCACACAACACCTTTATCGTATAACTATAGAAGATAGAAGATGAACTGCAACCTTTTCACCGTGTGTTCTCGCTCATAGGTCAAGACACATCTACTGACTATGCACATGATTTTCTACTTGGGTGCGACCATCTCTTTTGAGCTTCGGACATCGCGGATCACTTTTTTTAGTCTGAAGACTAACACTGCACAATTTGACACATATTCTGTCGCACAGCGCCTTGAGAGACAAAACAGCGCATGGCGTAACAGTATGGCATTATCTTTGTTAGGTAAGGAGAGTTTATTTACGCAAATATTGTTTTGCCAATCAGCTTTTTTGTGTTTTTTGTTATTCCTTGTATGAGTCATAAGTATGTGACGCTAGAGTAATTTTGAGGAACTGGATCGATTGCAAATTTTATTTTAGTAGCGGACTGTCTTTGATAGTTTGTTTTCTAGATAGGCATAGTTTCCGACGATATTTTGGGGTTTTCTGGAGCGTGTCCTAAAATTGAAAATTTGCACCTTGGATGCCTCTAGTGACCTGAGTTTTCCGACGTGAGCGAAAAAAAGTCTGAATAGTTTTCGGAAATGATTTTTTGACAGCGTTTTCGAACAATGTCTTGTTGTTTTTTGGTAATTGTGCATGGGAGCCGAGTTAGAGGGGTGTTCACACCCGCCAGTCGGGCGAGAAGCAGAGTGGACCAGTCGGCGCGGGTAATACATCCGGAAAGTGACGGTACACACCTGCTGAGCCTGCATTGACGCTGCATTGAGCTCTAGTTAGATTTGTATACATGTAATTCTACGTTGTGCGACTCGAAAAGTTGTATTTCTTCTCGAAACGGAGTCATTGCGCTAAAAGTGGTATTTTAGGATGACCTGTAGCATTACAGATTCAGTCTTATGAACGTCTGCCTTCGCTCGTTATAAACTGGTCATTAATGCCATGCGGCATAAAACTTATTCGCGGGCTACTCCTCTTACGACAAATTAAATCAGTGTATTCTTTTGCATAATATGTGCAGTGAAACGGGAGTTATTCTGAAACCATGCACGCAAGGAAGCAAGAACGGATGTTCGGCCCATCTTGTAAACTAGGTTACGTCTGAATAATTTCGCTGAGAATGTTGCTGAGAATAAGTTTTATAGACGATTTAAGTATCAAATCACGATAATCCTCACAAAGTTTATTCTTGAAATCCTAGGAATGATTTTTACAGAACATCATTCTGTCGTAACATCAGCTCACTCTAACTGCGATCTTCTCTTCATCGAAGCACTCGCCCCAATAACGTCATTTCTCCATCGTTTCACCTTATCCCCAATGCGGATCCTATCAGCCCAAATATCCATCAGCGATTGGAGTTACGGGGTAAGCCGGTCCCTCCGACTTATTTGCACTGAATATTACATAATTAAGAGGTTTCTTTGAAAATGTGAAAGCGTCACAAGTCATTTTCGAGTATACGCCACAACTTGGCTATCTCAACACAAAACCCCATGTTAAAGGTGAACAATTTCCTTTAATGGTGCTGACCAAATCCGATTGTTCTTTAACATATCAAATTTTACTTTGAACGGACAGTGTCCTTTTAATGGTAAATCGCCTATGCGTTACCTTTCCCATGTCGTATGTGATAAATGTATAGATAGCAATACATTTGCCTGGTTATGCAATGTGAATCTGATCCTGAATGCCATATGTTGGGGTTTAAATTTTAGCCGATTTATTGCAGCTGTAAATATGAAAAACATATCGGGCATTTATTATCCGAGTCGTTGATTTGATCTAATAGGAAATTGAGGCCGACCAAGATGATGCAGCATCGGATACAAATATGCAATAATCCAATGTAACATGGACTGAACACGATTATCCCGTTCATTCGACTGGATTCATATACTTCTGACTCGTTAAATTAAATCTGATAAAAGACAGAAGAAGCAGCAGCGGATGCAATATTGCAATACGAAAAGGCCGTATAACAACAGCTTTAATATAACTCGGAACGCAGATAGCAGTTATTGGTAAAGTGTTTTTTGCTTACCTTGAAATTGTAATAAGATCAATGCAATTATTTTAATGCTGTAATGACATAAAATAACGTGTCTTGATTATAAGTTTATTTACGCATTTAGATTATACAGCTCGTCTTTTCCGAGCAGATGGTCTGGCCGCGGCTTTTCCGACTCAAAGCCGGCGCCAACCGATCCCACTGACCCATAGCCCATGTCAGCTTATATCCTGCAGTGCAGTGGATACTCTCAATGCACCGTCCTTGAGCAGCCTGCTTTTATGGCAGCTCAATATACACGCAGCAGTCACATATTAAGCCTGCAATAGATGAAAGAAGCTAATGGCATTGAAACTGCTAATCGGAAAACGGCCAATCATCTGACATTCGATTGTCCCATTAAACCAATATTGCTTTTGACATGCTGCATTCTGATATAGCTAATAGCGGTGCTCGTGACACGAATGCAATGCCAAGGTGTTCAGCTGTTTTCCTGGGAAAAGGAAATAACTGGCGGGGGACCGACCAAACATCAGCCAAATGGGACAAAGGGAAGGCATTGCTTGTGCAGTGTGCAGGACGGCAGCACGGGCGACCCAATGGACATTCGCGGCGCAGACGCTAGTGTACATTGGGGGGCACGAAGCGAACGGCTCGCACACATTGGAGATATGGGAGAAGAGAGAGGGACGCTGGGTAGTGTTTGGGAGGGGAGAGGGAGGAGGAACGGACGGGCACAACAGGGAGACGACAGCCTGCTACAGTCCGGAAAAGTGTAGCCGTGGACAGCAGCGCGTAGAATACGTTGGAGAGAGAATTCGGTTATTTTTATTGCGATTTCGAGTTGCGTTCGGACCGCGTGGGTGCGGGGAATAACTTTTACGCTTTGTAAGGCGACAATTTTTGCTCTTATATTCGACATGTGCGCTCAAATAGAACTCTGACACCAAATTCGCAGCTTGGCCATAAATGCACAACAAAAATGCGCCGAAGTACGAACATTCAAAATCTGAGAATACAACTGAAAAACAACTGATAAATTGACGTTCATTTTCCAAAAAGAAAGAGGTCACATTCCGAGCGCTTATGAACAGCTTGGATCCTCTTTTAAAGCGGATTGGTGAAATATGCAGACACCGTTTTAAGTTGCTAACGAAATTGCGCCTCATTACAAACTTCAGCCCTTTATATTGCGCTTTCACGTCGACTGGCATTGGCTTAATGGTCGACTGATTTTAATTAAGCTGTATTCATTAGTATACTGAACGGACTCATCCGTGGTGGGTGCGTTTTAAAAGCTCTTGTGCATGTTCTACTGACCATTATACTTGCTGAGTCTGTTTAAAACAATACAAAATATGTATTTGTACTTGAATTATGAAACACCCATTCGGGCGCTTCAACCAAGTGTATGCATATAACCTTACCTGGATGTTGACTTCAATTTTGTGATATTTCCAATTTTGGTTTAAAAACCGGCTTATCCTATTGTTGAATACTCTTAAACGATTCTCAAAGGTGTAGCGGATGATGCCGATATCATATATTTATCACATAACCGTGTACATTCGATCAATATGTTTTCTTAAATTCACTTAGTCAAAAATCGGCGCAATTATCCATCATGTGCTTCTAGGACGAAAACCAACGCTGTCATTGGAGCCACTGCGCTTATTCTCTACAGGCGGAGTTTGTTTTTGACGGCATGCGGCTCTTTTTCGACACGGGAAAGTAAGTTGCAAGCGTACTGCGCTCTCTTTGACACAACAATAAACGTGCCTGACATTGCGCCTTTAAGAAAGACAACTCGAAAGATGTAACAAAACGTCGAACACGCTTTTCAAGTTCGCCATATATGTATATAATGCGCCCAAATCATAAACTGCACGCTTCCGGTAGATAGAAACTGTTCGGCGGAGTTTTGAACGCAGAGAAGAAGCAGCATCGCCCTGGCGGCGCTTTCCTGAAGCTCACTAGTCCCTGCCGACTGAAGGAGCAGTCGCATGTGGGTGCGACAGAACGATTTGCGAAAACTTGTCGAAGTTGTGGCGGATTTAGGACTCCGGCGCACTGCATGATTATTTTTTTCGAAATGCCAAATACGATTCGGATAAAGTACATGACCTCTACGCTGCTTCAACTCTTACATTGATGCTCATTTATATTCCTTGCATTGGTCCAGGGCAAATTACACCCAGACATGAGGAATATGCGTAATAAGTCAAAATACGAGTCGTTTTACAGAAACCATGTCGATTGGCAGAGCACCCCATGTCACCACAATGTGACTAGTGTTGGTGACGTCACTACGCTTAGACCGATTCGCTGTAACGGAGAGATGCCTGCTGACGCGGCGGATAGTGATACAATTTGCGACACACGTACAGTGCGAGTAGAGAACGTTGACAGGAGCGACGTAAGCGGTTCGGGGAGCTGCACGAAGCTGGATAATGAACGTAAGGCAGTGTCGTGCAATGGGAGCTGCGGCCTTCACGGACGTGTCCCAGACTCGGCCGCGCTGGTGAGTACACAGTTCGTATTTGATGTTCGTATTTGCATCGTACCGAATAGTTATCGCCATGGTGTTGGCGGTATGTTCGTTCGGGCAGATGAGCACAGCTGTGATGGCCATGTCCGAGGATTGATGTCCGTCTCACACTTACAAACAATTGAATCAATGGAGGTTGTAATTGACCACGTTCTTTGCACGCTGGAGTATGCTGGAATGTTCGGTATCACACCTGGAATCTAGTGGAAGGTGTCAGCCGGCAGATGCTGCCTTGATCACTGACAGAGACATGGCAGTCGCGATAGGTCGTTAAGACAGATTTTGTTTTAGCATTATGATTTGCTAGCGTCGTGCCGGGCACAGATCACGTGGCCGGCACAGCGGAGCGCGGCCAATGACCTGAGTGGGGTACCAGTGTCGTGTTATCAGGCGGCGGTTGGCCTGGAGCAGGTCTCCTCTCCTTTGTGTGAGGGTCAGTAGAGTCACCTGCCCGGCTGGGGCGATAAGGGTGTGTTTACCCAAGATTCTTATAGATAAGGTTGCGGATTAAGTCACGTGACCAAAATGAGCATTCGAAGCTGGGGATCTTAACCAAAGAAGAACACTCAAGGCAGGTGGCGCACCTATTGCACACTTCACGTCAGTCACTAAAATTAAATACATTATGTGATAATTTTATTCTTTTAGTCGAAGAAATCAGTTGAAAAAAATTAAAAGTGTATAGTATTTGTATAAAGTAAAGACGACCAATCAATCTACATGTCATAAAACAAAATAAATTGCATTCTTGAAATAATGTTTACCGGTGACTGAGTATTCTTCTTTCAATGGGGCCCCACGCATGGAAAACTATCATCGTAGGATTATAAACTTTATTGACATAAATAAATAATAAATGCTATACAAGACATATTAAATGGCAAAATTGCCCTACTTAACAAGGTATTAGTACCGAGGCCTCTTTCCTCTGTGCATGGAAACACGACGGAAGTACTGGCGGATTGTCCTCTACTTGCGCCAGTTTGCACAAGCAGTAGGATGAGGCTCCCGCCTCCCTAATGAAAGCCGCAAATGATTATAAAACAAGCAATAAATATACATTTTTTTGACTAAATAGATAGTTCATTTTATGCTTCTTAGCGTGATATGCCACAATTGGAATCCCAGCTCGAAAATCATTGAAAAAAATGCTTAGTTTCGCGACCCGAAAAAAAATTGTGCGTAGCGGTTGCGTGTAAATAAAAGAAGAAGTCATTATAAACATCCCAAATCGAAAATACGTCACGTGATGTCGCACACCTGTGTTTACCCAGGTGTGACAGGCCTAGGAGGGCGCAGGCAGCAGTCGCGCGGCCGTGGGTGACATTGGCGTGATGTGCTGCTGGACCGTCAGAACTGCGTGGAGCTGCAATCGCAGCGAAGAATGCTGATTGCCGATGACTGTTGAGGTACGCACGCGGAGGGTAGCGCACGGGTGTCGGCACATAGGTGTCGCCGACATGTCGATCATGAGGAGCACCGTGATCTCCACTCCGACCGTCTCGCATCGGTTCGTGGCGTGCATAGGACGCTCAGTACCAATACGGGTGGATGGACGTCGCGGTATAAACTGTTTGTCGAGCCCAAACACGCCGTCTGTCGGCCACTGGTGAAGAACCGGACCACCAGAAACCACTGGTACTACATGCCGCCTTCTCTAGGACGGATACAAACTGCAACCTCGATAGAGTTGGCAATGGCAATGTCTGATGAGCTATCGCCTGCCTATTCTTGCGGTATCCTTCTCCTGCATCCTTCATCACCCCTGTCCTTCTTCCAGACGCTCACAGTGACAGGGCAGCGGCTGTCATGTAACACTCGCGCTGCCAGAGTTGTTGACGGTGGCTGGTCACGGTGAATAAAAATGTCCCGCTATTGTTTGGGACATATTTTGTTGAATCTGGTACCCACTGGTTCATGCCCATTGGTTCATTGTTGGTGACGGTGATGGAATCGTACCAGAAGGTGCGGCCCGTAGCCCTCGGGGCTGATGGCATTGGACTGCTGATATTCCCATGGGGCTGACGGGAAAGGAATGATGATATGCCCTTGAGGCAGATGACGCTGTCCTGATGATAGGCCCTTGGGGGCTGTTTGCACTGGGATGATGATAGGCCCTCGGGGGGGCTGACGGTGCTGGACTGATGACAGCACCTTGCGGGCTGATTGTACTGGACTGATGTTAGGCCTTTGGGGGCTAACTGCCCTGGAATGATAGGCTCGTCGGTGGCGCCGGCCCACTGACTGCGACATGCCCTTGGGGGCGGACTACACTGGTTGCTGATAGGCCCTTGGGGGCTGGATGCACTGGACTGATGGCATGCCCTTGGGGGCTGACTACACTAGTTGCCGATAGGCCCTTGGGGGCTGGCTGCACTGAACTTATGACATGCCCTTGGGGGCTGACTACACTGGTTTGCCGATATGCCCATGGGGGCTGGCTGCACTGAACTGATGGCTTGCCCTTAGGGGCTTATAACACTGGTCTGCTGATAGGCCCTTGAGGGCTGCACTGGCTGCACTGAGCTGTTGACATGCCCTTGGGGGCTGACTATACTGGTTTGCCGATAGGCCCTTGGGGGGCTGGCTGAACTTAACTGATGACATGCCCTTGGGGGCTGACTACACTGGTTTTCCGATAGGCCCTTGGGGGCTGGCTGCACTGAACTGATGACATTCCCTTGGTAGCTGACTGCACTGGTCTTTGCTGATAGGCCCTTGAAGGCTGGCTGCACTGGACTGATGGCATGCCCTTGGGGGCTGACTACTCTGGTTTGCCGATAGGCCCTTGGGGGCTGGCTGCACTGGACTGATGACATGTCCTTGGGGGCTGATTACACTGTTCTGCTGATAGGCCCTTGCGCGCTGGCTGGACTGGATTGATGACATGCTCTTGGGGACTGAATACATCAGCTTGCCGATAGACCCTTGGGGGCTGGCTGCATTGAACTGATGCCATGCCCTTGGGGTTAAGGGGGCACTAGTGCACGACGGAAGCTTATGGCAAATGACCAACAATACCATGCACGTAGCGCATCGCAAAGTAAAGCTAATTTAGGGTATAATACCTGATATTTTTATCATCAAATATCGAGCCAAATACTTTATTAGCATGCGCACTGGAGGGGGCGTCTTTGTGTCCCCCATGTTTTTTTTTTCGCGAATAGCTCGAAAACGAAGCGGCGAGCAGGGCGGCGGGGTTTCTCCGACATTTAAGCCAACTCAATAGTGGATCGTTTGACGCAGAAAAATACGGATCGTATTTTCCGTACATTTTTTAGTTATGTGGATTATTAATCCAAGATGGCGGTCAGAATCGAGGTCGGCAAATAAATATCTTCGGAACAAACAGTCGGATCGGGATGATTCAAACGCCATACCAATGTTCATCCCCAGACACAACTTTGGACACATTGCTGGTGACCTGTAACGTCACAGATGTCAAATTCAAAAATAGTAACATTTGGCCAGATTTGATCTTTGTGATCTCCTTTGTCCTTGAAAATATTGACCAAGATAACGCCATTTTAAGCAAATGTAGACCATCACAGCAACTACGTACCCTGTAAGTTTGATTGATCTAGTGATCTCTCATAATTTGATTGATCTCTCATAATTTAGGAGATCTTAGCCAACCCACCCTCTCCAGTTCGCGTTAGTGGTATTCCCATCTCCAGTGCGCGTAATAACACTATATAAAACATAACGTAAATGAATGCATGGTATAGGCTAAGTTGAAATATTTAACGCAACTAAACACAACTTTCAACGTCCAAAGATGAACCACGGAAACATCTTCGTGGATAAAAACAAAAATTCGCAATGAATAAGCACGTGTTTTGACTTCGAATCAATCTCCGTGGTTCTAAAAGCGTTGCATTCCACTGCATCTTCAACAAGTTATTAGGCAAGTACTGTCTTGTATGCGCCACGATCCCTCCAAATCGATGACGTTTTGATGACATACATGCTTCTTAGCAAGCAGATTTCGCGTTTTTAGAAGATAAAAGTATGAATTTGAACCAAATATCTTACATTTTAATTTGCTTTTTCCGTGTAAATATATATTTGTATGACTTACTAGTAACATGATAACTAATTTCTAGTTTCTCTTCATCATTTCAGAGCTTTTCCTATTTTTTTTGTTCTCAATGTGAACTGTTTCCGCATGCTGCAAATTATAAATCAAAAGCCTTGACTTCTTTTATATATAAAGGCATGTGGTACTGAAAACTGATCGTTCTACGTGTTCATACTACGATCCAATATCAATACTGTCCTCAACGCTGCCGTGGTAACGACGTCAAAGCACGTCTCTAAATGACGACACCGCCACCACACCTCCAAACAGCCGGTTAGCTATGGGCCTGTTCCCGTCGCGCCTCTAACCGCCTCTAACCTCCTCTAAGTTGCTCCAACTGGAACTGCTCAGTGTTAAATAATACGACTGGACCAAGTGGGAGCAACTTTGAGAAGGTTAAAGGTGCGACGGGAACAGGCCCTATGTTTGTTAGCGGACAAGCGTCACCGTGACTCTGCCATAAGCCCCGTCCGGCCGCGGGCCGATCCCCGTCATCATCCCTCCCTATAGCCGCAGGCGGTCACGTGACCGAGCGGGTCAGCCGGGGCCGGCTGAGCACTCAGCGGGCGGGTCGTGGCCGCAACCACCACACATATGCATACCCAGCAGTGGTATTCAGCCTTATTGTTTGGTCTTACAACAGGCTCCCCAAGTGCTGTTAGCAGAGCCAAAATGTCAATATAATGCTTCTGATGTTTTGTGATCCTTTGCCTTTTGTCCCCAATACATATTGTTAAACCATTGTAGTTTATTATCGGCGTTTTCATTGTGCCTCATTCATTCATGTATTACCGTATACAAATGTCCAACTGAAAACCAAGTTAGGTACACAATGACATGACAAAGAGAAATGTCATACCTGCGTGTACCCACATGAATAAAACGCAAAAAATGAAACAAAAGCCTGTGATGACATTGGATGTCTACCCATGGCCCATGGTCGTACCCAACCCGTAGCATCTGGCATAACCCGCGCGGCGTAGGGGGGGTAAATATTGCCCCCTCACGTATTTCCGCAATAACTTGAAAACGGTAACAGATTACGACGTCAAAGTTTCAGTACCTTATTCAGCATCAATTTGACGTCTACCTAAAAAAAATCATCGAAAAAAAATTTTTTTTTGAGAACTTTGGGAGATAATGACGTTTGATGACGTCATGGTCATGCCATTTTTGTTGAAAACGTAAATGTTTGATGCATGTAGAAAACATAGCTTTAAAAGCAAATCGCAAAACGCAAACCTGTATAAGAAAAGGAAAATTTGATTAATCATGAGATGGCAATTCGGATTTTCCACAGTTTGGGTTTTTGACCTCCAAAAATCCAAAAAAAAACTGTTTTTTTCAGAAATTTTTCTCCAAAAATTGAAAATTTCAAAGGTATCTAAAAACCGGAATAATATAGAGAACCAAAGTGTAGATGAAATACCAGACCGATTGCAAACGTAATAGTTCGTTTTTCAGTTGACTGATTGCCTCGAGCATAAGTAGGCATGACATAATTTTCAAAAATACAGTTTTTTTTTCTTGGTTTTTTTTACCTGATTACATGATATATAAATGTCATGTTTGTGCTTATGAGACAAAACTAACCTAGAAACATGCATTATTTATTCATATTCGTCAGTTTTTCAGTTTTGACCTTAGATGACCTGATCTTGACCTTTGACGGGGTCAAGTTGTAAAAATGACTGTTTTCTATCGAATTCTTACGTGCAAAATGACCCCTAAACATGTGTCCGCAAGGCTTATTTGACTTCCCCTCTCTCGTGAACAGTGACCTTTTGTGACCTGATTGCCTTGACATTTTCATGCAATTTCACTCTAATAATGCAATAGATTAGTACACCTTTGAGAGCTTTATGTGCATTGAACAGTCTTTAATCAAAGGATTTTTAATTGAAAGTATGACCATTAACTCAATTAAACTCGCGAACTTTCCAATGTGACCTGACCGTGACTTAACATTGACCTAAACTTGAAAAATTCGGTATGCATTCGATTCGTTTTATGAAAGCTTTCGATCGCCGCCTTGCGCGTCTCGCTGCGTTATTGGTTCGGAGATAGAGGGGGGTAATATTTACCCCCCTACGCCGCGCGTTCGGCGAGAGACCCCTACGCCGCGCGGGATAACTTCCCAGAGCTAGGCGCCTCTTCTGCTGCCTATACAATAATTAATATATGCCATTTTATACAGCGCTACATCGATCATAAATATTGCTTAGCAATGCTCACCGCTCGGCTGAATTTGATGAAGACACTGTGAAAACACAAATGGTATTGCTTTTTTCATAATGCTGCCCATAGCGGCGCATTATCTGCATCATTGCTGACTGTAGTAACTGTAGCTACTACAGTTATCTATGCCTACATGCAGCTTGCAATATGTAACGTGTATATTTGACACGTGTCTTAATTGTGTTTTGTTTTCTATTTTCAGAACATGAAGAGTCAGATCATGACTACTAACGTCTGGGTTGAACAGGTAAGTCGCTCTTTGAACCTCTTCGACTGGTGCTTATGTGTCATTTGTATAGGCGTTCGCCTCTACGTTGCTATGTACAGTAGGGTGTTTCATTTTGCACTCGTTGTTCGGAATCAATTGGCCCCCTAGGTTTCCTGGTTCCGTTTTTCATTGCTGATTCCCCGAAAATGAGTCCGTTTTTTTTCCGCAAATGAAGTTCTAAGTTGTCTCATTTGGCCTTTTTTGTTGGCATTCTCGCCCTTACGGTCATCCTAAGCGTTTTATGGATATCAGTCCGATGAAATGCGATCAATGCCCTAACAAAGTGTGGTTTTTCGTCATCAAGATGCTTAATGAACACAGGTGGTGCTCGTAAATTTAACCGAGGTCATGTCATGGTCACTCACTGTGGACCGCCATTTATAAGTCATGGTGCTCATTTTCCTATTTTTTTGCGTTCAGGAAGCAATAGTTTTACTAAATATAGACAGGGAACGAATATATCACAACCATTCGAATTCTGGAACAAGGATTTAACAAAGTTTTTTTTTAACAAAAGGCGGTAGCTGTCTACCAACTTTTACTCGATTAATGTTAAAAATTAGCTCTATATTTGTTGTTTCCAATATATAGGCTAACCTTGTTCTTTTTTCGTTTCTAAAGATAGATCCAAACAGTTTTGGGCATTTGTGAATAACAGAGCGATGTATTGTGCTTTATGTTTTTTATTTTCCTTATAAACATTATAAGGAGCCGAAATGAGGCAGAGGTCAACCTTACTTCAAGTTCATATGAAATCCAAGACATTTGGTGGAGCCCGAGGTGCGAACGCTCGTCTGTCGATTGTTGGTAACCGTATTGGTATAGGCTTGCATGAGATCGTTGATCCAGCTGCATGTTTTTGCAAGCGCTTAAATGTTATAAATTGGTTTTAAGCTAGTTTTGCCTGAAGCTAGGTTCACAACAATCCATTGACCACCGACAAAAGGCAATCACCGCATCCTTCGGTGATTGCCTTTTGTCCATTGAATATTTGAGTATAATGCAACGACAACGGATTAGTATATTGTCATGGTAAATAGTTTTTAAGGAATACAATTACATTTATTTTAGGATATTCGGTTATATGGATCTAACACAGATATCAAATGTTCTCGAAAAACAATATTTCGGAAGGACCGATGACCGTCACAAGATAAAATGGATCCAGTGTGAATCAAGACCGTATAATTAATAACAGTTTAACTTGGACTGTATGTATCTAAACAGAAAGAAGACAAAATGTTTTAAAAAGCAGATCAAAATGGATCCGGTATGAATCGGGCTGGATCAAAGATACAGTGTAATTGGACAGTATCAATGTAACAGTTTGATTGAACTATATCAATGATAGTCTGATTCACATGTGTCTCCATCATGTCTCCATCATGTCCCTCCAGCCTATATTAATAATGTGATAATTTCATCGATGTCGGTGGTAGTCGCTGACACTAAACGATGATGTTTAAAGTTGTGAACAGCAACGGCTGCTGTCATTTGATTCTGTCAGGATACAAAAGGTTAAATGTTGTGTTTGCCGTTTTATTTTTATTTAGCGTTTTTTGCTTTCCAGAAACGTAATATTTTTTATATTTAGTGAAATTAACTTTACTGACACCTTTTGCGATGTTCATTGAATGATGTAGATGTCATAGTTTGCAACAGCATTTCTTTTTTCCTCAATTTTTGTTTTGTTTTTCAATATGTTGTATACCCACCAGTGAACAGGGTGGGTGCCCAATAGTGAACAAACATTCACTGGTGGATCTTCCTTTCGGAGAACCTAAACTTATCGACAGTGAATGCAGGAGATATATTGGTTAGGCTGATGAACTCCACGAAGGGCTCTACGGCCAGGGCCAAGGGAATCATCACGTTCCATGAGGACATAGATAGTTATTTGATATTATTTTGAGTGTACACAGAGATTTGTCACAAAAATCGGTGTCAATGAATTGTCAACAAGCATCAAGTGAGCATCAGCAGAAAACCCCAAAGCACACCTATTCATGGTGAAAGTCCTCTATTCACTGGTTGAATCCCCCTGTTCACTGTCTGTACCTCCCCTGTTCGCTGATGGATACCCATGCCCACCAGTGAACAGGAAGATCCAAAAAATGAAATCAGTTTATAACTCACATTTTGAATTAAATTAAATTTATATGTTTGTAGTTAATCCTTGGTAGTAATGTTAAAAAAGTATACACGAAGTTTCAGACCTCCAGGACAAAACGCAAACTAGTAGACTGATTTTTCAAAAGGGGTGTTCGCTGGTGGGCACTCTCCCCTACACATAAGTTAAATTAGATGAGTTTTAGAAACTAAAAAGGGAAGATACATAACAGACGGACTGTACTTTCGTGGCTAGTCACATTCGCTTTGTAGAACCTTTCATAATTTCACCTGTCTCTCAGAGCCTCCTCTCAGCTATCAGAGACTCCTCTCAGCTATCAGAGACTCCTCTCAGCTTTCAGAGCCTCCTCTCAGCTCTCAGAGCCTCCTCTTAGCTCTCAGAGCCTCCTCTCAGCTATCAGAGTCTCCTCTCAGAGCATCCTCTCAGCTATCAGAGCCTCCTCTCAGCTCTCAGAGCCTTCTCGTAGCTCTCTGAGACTGACAGAGCTGAGAAGTGACAGCTGTTCTCTGAGCATAGAGTATTTTTGCTAGATTAACAATATTGGCAGTGCACTGAAAGGTGTCGTCGATGCTTTGAGTGGTGTTGTCGGGCACTCGAACGATGTCTTATCAGTATTCGTCATTATGTAGCTATATTCGATAGCCAATGTTGTCAGTATTCCAGGCGGCGCGCTGGTTTCGATAGACAGAGGGAATGCCACCTGTGCGATTTTGTTGTCGATCTTTAGAATGGCACTGTCGATAGTTTACGATACTACTAGCGAGTAGCGTCCTATCGATGATAACGTTTTTGCCTTGTTTAGTGCAGCAGTGAAAACAACCCAAAGAGTCTGTACGAAATGCTATAACACGAAGTGCTCGTGCTTGTTCCACTAGGTCTTTGAGCTAGCTCGGGGTCTTGATTTACCGGACATGACAGAATGCTATGAGGACATCGCAACACACGATAAAGCTCTTCGTCAGTCTCGCGTCCGCAAATATATGACTACCGATATATCTGGCGCTGAAAATGGCGGGGACGCAGCATTTTTGTCTGGCAGAGCGAGGCTTATTTATGCTCAGTGCCTGTCAGCTGGCAATATATCACACGACAACATCCAAGGCGCGACAGTGACGACGGGACGCCCGGCCGGCCCAAAGTTCGAACGAGTGTCAACATTTCCAGAAAACGTCCTGATTTTAAAAGAAATGTATTGTCATGATAAATGTTGCGGACAGCTCAATCTGTTCTAGAGATATGCAAGGCTGTTAGGGGAGCTGCAGTGTTGAACAAGTATACGAGCTCGTAACCTAACGTAGCCATGTTGGTGATGAGGAAAGGCTATTTGTGTCATTTTTTAAGCGCTATTTTAGCTTTTGATGAAGTTTTAATGTAAACATTTATTCAGCCTATATAGCGAAAGTGTAATGCATGCATGCGTATATGCGTGTATGCGTGTAGGCGCGTGCATACGATGTGCATGCGATACAATACTTGCAATCAAGGCTCTATAACAAGGTAGGCCATTCCGGCCAAAAACAGGGTCTCAAGGCCTGATTGGTCGTGACGTCAGTGGCACACAACGTATGCTAGCCGGCATGATCAGCGTGTTAAAGGGACTGTCCCACCTTCAAAAATGTGTCAAATGTACGTCGTTTGTGGTGCAAAATATGAAGTGGAATGCTGCTGAACACGATTATGAACATTTTTTTCTCAACGAACAGTGGCTTCCAATTTTCATATACAATCATTTTAATATTTGGGCTGAATGACGTCCATATGAAGGATTTTTGGAAAAAAATATAGACCTTCACGCTGTATAAGTAGGACTAGTGTAACTGGCTAATGTATGACCAAAGGTAAACAAGTCGACGTACTCAACATTTAGGCAAAGAGAGACTACGACATCGGCTCACGGCCAACAATTAAAAAACATGGGGCTGCGATGTTACAGATTGCTAAAATCAAACTCGATTTATTTGGTGATTCGACCTCAAGTGGATGTTTTATACTATACATACATAATTTCAATGCCAAGCACGCAAAATGGCTATCTCAACTCAAATATTATGTTAAGGTGGGACAGTCCTGTTAAATCACATTGGTGACCCACCTCTAACTCGAAAACGAAAAAGGGCTAGCAAGACGAAAAAAACAGTGTTTGAAAGCTCTTCACAAGTTCATTCGAAGTTACTTGGAACGTTATTTGGCTCAGGTAAATATTGAGGTCACCAGAGGTCATCAAAGTTACGTTTCATGAACAATATACAAATACCTCCTTTTCAGAGAACATGTATTGGATCTGGCTAATTATTTCAGAATCATGTTGTTTTAGCTCATTGTGATGACTCAGGTGTAATTATTGCTCAGTGACTTCTGTAATGTCGGTTGAGGTCATCTCAGGTCACCAGCACTTTTTTGCCAATAACTCTTATAAGATATACTTTGTCAGAAATTTGACTTCAGGTCATCTCAGGTCAGGTTACCAGGTCAGGTTAAATTACTTTGCCTTTCAAAATGTTTGTGATCGTGCAAAAGCCACAGTTTTGTCCGACAGATTTGAAACTTGCAGGATTCCATTAGATCACAAATTCCTATAATTGGTGTATTTCGGACTTTTTGCATCAGTGACCTAAGGTCAGGTGAATTTCCTGATGTCCCCATTATAAGTGAACGGGAAAATAACAAAATGTTTTCCATTAGACAATATGCATTGGATCAGGCTGATTCTTTCATAATCATGCTATTTTAGCTCATTCTGGATGACCAAGGTGCAATTGCTGCTCAGTGATCTGTGCAAGGTCATCTGAGGTCATCTGAGGTCAGCAGCAATGATTTGCTAATAACTATTGATAGAATAAAGATAGAGACGAGAGGTTGACACTTGTGTGTTTGTCTCGTCTGGCCGCGTCGCCCAATATGCAATATGACCTACCTGGTTCACCAAATGACCTTAATTGGAGGTCAAATTTTATAACTGACCTATTAAGGTTACCATGTATATTTTGCAAAGCGCCTCGACAAGACAAACGTGATGGTGGTAAATAAGTGCTCTATCATTTTTAGATTAGACCTTACAATATTCAAGAAACATAATTGTACGAAAAATGGCATTTCTGAACATTGGTGATCTCTAGAGCCTTAACTATTGACCTGAGCTTAATTTTGAGAACATCTGGGGCAATTGTGTTTTTAATTAGCTCTCGATTGCTTTTACAGTTTGTTCCTAGCTATCATAGTTCTCGAGATATTTTGGGGTTGCTCGAAGCAAAGTCTTAAACTGAAAAAATTGACCTTTGATGACCTCTGGAGACCTCAGTATTGACCTGAACTAAAAAGGTTTACTTTAACTGCCAATTTTTATGTTGAGAGCTTTCAAACGTTTCTCCGCGTCTTTCTATCTCTTTTATTTGTTTAGGTAGAGTTCGAGTTCGAGTCACCCCCACCATGGCTAAGTTGTATCGGAGGCCCACCAGGGCATGGGTAAAGGTCACCGAAGGTCTAAAAAGGTAAGATTTTGAAGATGTAGGACTTCCCTCAAGATACTAACAAATATCTTTGGAACTCCGATAGCTAGAAGCAAACGGAAATCAGCTTTCGAAAGCTGTTGTCATTTACAATCCTCTTCGTGTCCTCAAATTGCAGCTAAGGTCAATAGTTTTGAATCCAGAGCAGGGACTATCATGAATCGGGTGCACCCATGGGTACCCACTCAATTCTTCCGATTGTCTGGGTTGAGTATACATTTTTTTACTTTTCATGGTTTGGGTATGGCAATTTTAGAGAATAATGTAGCTAAGCACAAATCAATAAACACGTTTAAAATGTCGCCGAAGTCGCCTGACCATGTGCGCGCACTTGTGTTGCCTCGTGCAAACGTTTCCGACCGGACCACGCGGGAATCAGAGAGCATGTTGCTGCAAACTCCACGCGTGCGCACGGAGCTCACTCGCCGGTCATTTCTGTGTCGGGCCACCACCGCCTGGAGCTCAGCACCACCGTCTGCCGGCTCAGCGTAGGATATTCGAGTCGCGCCGTCTTTTTCACGCGGGTGTACAGAGATGGCTAAAGGGCGATGGAGTGTAATGATTTTAAACGTCTTTATTGATTTGTGCTTTCATATTTGTGTTTACTGTATTGACTCTGAAATCGGAAGAGCCAGGATGTGGAGAGTTTTACGAATACATACATACATACATACAAGCGTTATTTGTATTTGACAACCAGATGTTTAACCAGGTAAATATATGTTTTGGTGATATAGGACACCTACTTTGGCAATTATATGACAACAATTCGTGGTGAGTAATATAAGGGGAGTAAGATTTGTTAAATCATGTCCGATCCTAAGTCCGATCCAATATGATAATGTTGACCTCCCGCAAAGTGCTCGATAAGTTCAAATCAACAGCAACACAGGTGCCTGATATCAGTTTTCGTTAATAGCATGAAGTGCAATATGCCAGGGTAATAGTTGTAAAATTTGTGAAAATAGCTATCTGCCTATCTGAATGGGCCCCAATGGGCAAGAGTCTCAATATTATGAATTTGAATAGGCCTTGTCTGGGTCTGGGATTGGTGTTCATGGGCTTCGGCTGGGCTGGGCTTGGGGCTCGGGCACCCATGATAATGACCCATGATAAAGGGACAGGAAGCTGCGGTGCATCCTCTGCCAAGCATCAGGCATCAGCTGATCCAGAGGTCATTGAAGGTCAAAAAGGTATTTTTAGGCAAAACTGCTTTTCGCAAAAAACTGTTACCTAAAAAAGATGAATAAATATGCTGGACACCATCATGTTTGTCTTGTCAAGGCACTTCAAATCATACTCATGTTGACCATGTTAGGACAAATAAGAAATGTGGCCTCGCCCCTGACACCGAGGGCGAGTGCTAAAGTAATTGCATTGGATTTCACTGCGTGCAGCACCGACAGACAGAGACAGAGAGCGTGATGTCCATGAAATGGACAGAACATATGGTCTAGACTGTACATAGCGTCAACCTGCACACTGCACATTTTTTGTCGCCTTTTTTAATATAGCATAGCTAAAAAAAAACATTTTGTATACTTTTTGCCTGGGGCAAAAAGAATAATAAATGTTTTGTTTGCTTTTTTTTCTTAAACGTCATCGCAGACATGTGGATCGATCGATTTTCATGCCCAAAACATTTTTCAGCTTCCATTGTACTGGTTTTCAATAAATGAAAAGTTTAAGTCCAAAATACAAAATTATAGGCGTATTCAGAGTATGAAGAATGGGCGATTTTCTGATAATAAATAGATGCTGTTTTATTATTGTTTGCGACCATACAAACGGCACATGTGGTCATCATTTGTTGTAATTCGTTACATGTAGCATATTACGCACAAGGGGATCAAAGTAAACATCGAAAGGGGGCACCATGTGCGTAACGCCTTATATCTCCTTACTTTTTTGAAGTTGGATCTAATTTGACGGAGGGTATCGCCTCCCATTTAATGTACTTGAGTGCGCCTCCGCCCCAAAATATTTTAAATTCAAGTATTATTGATGTATATTGCAGTGACAGCGTTTCTGACACATTTATTTAACCACAAACTTCTATAAGAATGTGTGTACCGCACAGCCACATTGGTACCACATTCCCAGCTCCCAGCTCCCAGCTCCCAGCTCCCAGCTCCCAGCTCCCAGCTCCCAGCTCCCAGCTCCCAGCTCCCAGCTCCCAGCTCCCAGCTCCCAGCTCCCAGCTCCCAGCTCCCAGCTCCCAGCTCCCAGCCTCCCAGCTCCCAGCTCCCAGCTCCCAGCTCCAGCTCCCAGCTCCCACTCCAGCTCCCAAGCTCCCAGCTCCCAGCTCCCAGCTCCCAGCTCCCAGCTCCCAGCTCCCAGCTCCCAGCTCCCAGGTATGCTGCCCAGCTCCCAGCAGCCCAGCTCCCAGCTCCCAGCTCCCAGGTATGCTGCCCAGCTCCCAGGTATGCTGCCCAGCTCCCAGCAGCCCAGCTCCCAGCTCCCAGGTAGCTCCCACAAAACATGATTTGGGTACCTCCTCTGCTGGCCGAATTTTTCCAAATTTTGATGCCACACATACAATTTAATTTCAAGAAACGTTACAGAGTTTCAAGACGCTAAGCCTAACGGTTTCGAAGCAGCAAGTGAAAAACACCAGGAGGGCAGAATCTACCCCCAGCACAGAATAAGATTAAAGGGAATGTTTCACCTTTATATCTGTTTTGAACTGAGATAACCATTTTCTTTGGCCGTTATTCAATTACTTAAAACATTTTCCCAAAAACGTAGCCGTTTTGAGCAGTTATATTTATAAATAACAAAAGAGGGTCTCGGCTGATTGGCAGAGTAACTTCAAGATTGTTGATCCTGGATAAAAAATTAATAACCTTGTGCAGCTTGATACACGGAGCTGGATTACCCGTTGCGAGTACGATTACAAATTATTTGTTTGTATTTAAGTCGCCATAATTGTCTGAAAATATTGTGTAATATATTTTTTACATCGTAAAGGTTTTCTTCATAGCACTCTATATTTCAATAATGACTTCATGGTCCTAAATTTGCCAACAATATTTTGTATAATGTTAACCCGCGCGTTACTGGGGTATATTTTATTACGCGAGTTACTGGGGGGGGGGCTTTTTATAGACCCCCTCTGATCTTCTGAACTACTAGACCGATTTAACCAAATGTAAACGGCATTTGATAGCCCTTTCAAATTTGTCGAATACAAATTATTTTGTGTTGACCTCAGAGTCACTGATGACGTCACAGGTCACAGCAAATAAAAAAATGTTTGGCCGTGTCATCAGAGTCCGGTGGATGGAATTGTCGCGCAAAAATGCAACATTAAACGCACAATAAGTTGATAAATCGGCATGATTCGTGCATCTAACACTTCTAATTACCAATCTAAGCTGTTTTGGACCTTGGTTCAGGTCAAGGTCATCCAAGGTCACGAGGTCAAACTGCAGATTACGGTAATTATGAGTCGTATTACATGTTTATAGGTTCTTTTTTCGATTGAACGCGAAAAATGACCTTAGAACACTGTTTTTTTGCATAAACATAGACGTAAAAAAACAGAAAGGCAATTTGCATGCAATATGTATGCTGTGGAGGTGGTCGAATTTTGACTTTGAAAGATTGTAGGTAAGTCATTTTTTAAAGATATCGACTTCAAACTTACTACATATATTCATTAGACTCTTTTGAAATATTTATGTTCAAGTTTTTTGAAAATTCCGATTCTTTTTTGAAAAAAATTGTAAAAAAATGTCTTTGAATCTCTCAACATTTTGATTTCAAGAAAATTTAAACAAATCCGAGATTGCAGTTATATAGCTCAGTTTATTATCTGTCATTTGGTTTATATCAATTGAGTTTAACTCTTGAACTATATTTTTGACAGCGTTTCCTGCAAAACCTTATTTTTCCAACTAAAAACGCAGAACATGACGTCACTCTGACGTCATTCCTGGCTGAACTATCATAGCCTCATCTTTTTACTTTTGGCAGCATGTGTCAAATTGATGTAAGATAATGCACTAAAAGATTGGTGACGATATGTTGGCTCACTTAGGAGATGTTGCAAAATAACGGGAGGGGGGGGGCTAAAAATACCCCCCCAGTAACTCGCGGTTTAAGTGACTTTTCGACACTCGCGTTTTAGGCAGCACTTCTCCATTATTTTACTACATCCAGCGTATATATGACATCTTTCAGAAAAGTGAATTTATGCCAAGAAATGCGGCCTGCGCAATTGAAAAGGGTAACTATAGTCATTATGGTAACCAGAAGGGGGTGGCTATAACTAAACACTGAGCATCACTGCTAGGACACATCGTCGAGCATAAGTTCAATAGTTATCATGATAGTGTCGTCATTGCAGAATCTAATAGATGAAGTCTGGACAGCTAATTTGGTTCCTTCATTAAAAAATCCGTGTCAATAACACCCACACCCACACTCTCACCACTGGGTGAGAGCCGATGTCCAGGAGCCGGGAGCCGACAGCTGAGAGCCGGAGGCCGGGAGCTCGGAGCCGGGAGCCGGGAGCTGAGAGCCGGGGGCCGGGAGCCGGGAGCTGGGAGCTGGGAGCTGGGATCTGGGAGCTGGGAGCTGGGAGCTGGGAGCTGGGAGCTGGGAGCTGGGAGCTGGGAGCTGGGAGCTGCGAGCTGGGAGCTGAAGCTGGGGCTGTGGGAGCTGGGAGCTGGGGAGGTTGGGAGCTGGGAGCTGGGAGCTGGGAGACAGGAACGCGAGCCGGAGTCGAGAGACGGGAGCCGAGAGCCGGGAGACCGGGAGCCGGGAGCCGGGAGCCGGGAGCCGGGAGCCGGGAGCCGGGAGCTGAGAGCCGGGGGCCGGGAGCCGGGAACTGGGAGCCGGGAGCCGGGAGCCGGGAGCCGGCAGCCGGGGCCGCGGGCCGGGAGCCGGGAGCCGGGAGCGGGGGGCCTTGATCGATCGTAGTGTGTCGAGACCCGGCGCAGCGCCCAGTGTTTGGGTAGGGGAGTCACGTCGCCTGCGCGGGCCGGCTGATGTAGCGCCGAGCTGACAACACGTGTCGTCCTACCCAGTCCCGCCCAGAAACGAACGGAGCACCTCCGGTCGGAGGCTCTGCAGCTCTTAGACGCGTGCGAGTGGTGATTATATTTGTAAAAGCTGGGTTTTCGGTGCACTTGACTTGTGTGCTTGCACATGTGCTGAAGTGTCTCAGTGGAAAACATATGATGCGTCCTTCAGCTGTATTTGTGTTTAATATTATTATATTTCAATGCATTACATACCTGGGAAATTTAAGGGGCATTGTATGTTGATATGGTTGCATGTCTGTCATGCCCATTGACGTGGTTAAATGTTGACGTGCTTCATTGCTAAATGATGCAATAATGCAGACGATATGATAGAATTGATCGGTTTTGCCATTTGAGCCGTCCTAGCTCAAAATTAAACAAACCAAAATATTTTGAGGTAAAAGATGTGTCTGTTTTGAATAATTAAATTGTGCATCTCGACAATACGTCGGTATGGAAACTAAAAAGCGGTGGATTGTGTCTCTCCCAGCAACTCGCGATCGTTCGGCTTACCTGGAGTTGGAAGGATTTTTTTATATTACAGCTTATTGTATTATTAATTATTAATTAGCAATTTCTAATAGAGCTATTGAGCATGCAAATGAGTATCATGGTTCTCATTTAATTAAATCAGTCTTGATATAAATTTTTGATGTGTGAGATGATTGCTGATGCCATTGTGAGAAGAATAAGTTGAGGATAAATGATCATAATATGGCAGAAAATATCTTTTTGTTGAAATATATAAAATGAAAAAATAATCCGAGTTTTCGTGGCTAGCAAATTATCAAGGATCCTTGATAATGTGCTAGCCACGAAAGCTCGGATTATTTTTCATTTTATATATTTCAACAATAATGATATTTCTGCCATATTATGATCATTTATCCTCAACTTGATATAAATTGATTGATATGAAAGTATGAGACTTCTCCAAATCGCGTTGTTCGCTCCTCTACAATACGTGAACTCACTGCTCCATCGGTGACAATACCAGTGATTTTCTCGGCTCTCTGAAGATAGACCAGATGCCCTATGTCCCTTTGAAAGATTCATTATCAAGGCTGGCTGCGCAACAATGCTATTCCTGTGACTGGTGATCATGTACTACACGGCACCTCAAGGTTCTCACGATGTGCGACATTGTGAGTGTTGTCACGCTCAGACAGCAGAAAGGATCGGGCTGGCACCTGCAGTGAGTGAGGACATTGNACTGCATGACTGGGGCTGGACCGGAGAGCCTGTTCAGGGGCAGGCGGAGACGGGTTTAGTGAGTGGCCACACGTCCGATGTCAAGCGGGAAAGCGCGGGGTCCAGGGGGCGGAGTCGGGTAGATTTAGGGAATTAATTGCGTGGGGGAATGCGGTGGAGGGGGGGGGGCTTCCGGAACGACGTGGGCCAGCAATAGGTTTTGGGGATTAGGTGGGCGGCGCCGGTGGGATTTGTGGGGAAATGGGTTTCTGTTGGTAATCGTCGTGGGTTTCAGATTCAGGGGAATGGACCACAGGCGAAGGCATTTGAAGACAAAATACAACATAAGATAAACTAAACACTATAGACAAAACAGTTTTGGAACACAAAACAATCTCTTAATCATGCTTGACAATTTTATTATGAGTGAAGATGAATGACATTGTCATGCATGATTATGATTATAATTGTATATTTAGTATATACCTATTCTCTCTCCTTCAAAAATATATTATTTTTAGAACAAAAATAAATAATACATTGTTTGGTTTACGCCAGGATGAAGTTAAAGATAATATTGATAATGATGAGCGAAGAAGGTGCTGGGACACAATATTAGCGAAGGGGGGCTTGAACGCTCCGAACTTGAAAATGATACATAAGGCACAAAGGGTTGCGTGGCTCACGCGAATGATGCAGCAATTCAGAGCTTATCCTTTGTTAAAGTGTTTCTGCAGAGCTACAAGCCAGATCCTTAATGATGTTTTGAGGTCCCTTACAGTGGATTGCTGGGTAAAGACAGAATTACGCCTTTTTACAAGTAAATGTTGCATGGTACAGAGAGATTAGTTCCGCGCAAGGAACTAATAGCCGTAAAGGAGCTGCGTTTACAGCTAATATGGAATAATGAAGCGATCCGGGTGGGAGGAAGACCCGTGTGTCATAGCGAGCTCCTTGAACAGGGGATAAACTTTATTGACGATTTTTTTGATGACAACGGGCGAGTGTTAAGCTATCAGGAGATCACGAGCAGAGCAGATACCGACCCCGGAGTGTTGACCCACAAACGTACATAGGATGGTGTCGTGCTATCCCCCCACGATGGAAAATCATAGCGGCTGGAAGCGCACCGTTGGCTGCAGAGGAGAAGATTTCAACGATGCAGATATACTATGAAAACAAAGTAGTTGCGATAGATAACCTAAGAACGCGACACTTCAGCGCTTTGCAACAGTCGGTTATGACGCCTACTGCGCAGCAGTGATGGGTGGCTGACGGGGTCGACTTTGGAGAACGTTGGCCGAAAATATATAGCTTACCATTCAATGTAACAAAATCAACTCGTTTCAGAGCCTCCAGTACAAATAATTCACAGTATTTTTCCCACTAAACGGTCTTATTTACTAGGCAAGTTGTTGCAGACCCATTCTGTGACGATTGTGGCGAGGTTGATAATCTCCAGCACTATTTTGTGATATGCCCTCAGTTCAACTTCTTTAATACGCTTTCTGACGCTCTTAATCGGAAGCTACGAAGCATATTTCATTTTTAAGTCGATAGCATATCTGTATAGTTCGGCTTTGTTCGTGGACCGGTGTCACTTAATGTAATTATATTATATGCGAAACAGTTTATCGTCAGCCAAATATTCCACGTCAGTGAGACTTCATAGGATTTATAAATTATCTTAGCAGAATGTTCGAAATTGAAAGGTGTGTGGCGATATGGAATCACAGAGTGGATAATGTGAAAGAGGCATGGAAACCATTCCCAGCCAGCAATTAACGTGGGCACTGATCGGGCACAATGGGATTAAACCATTGTGCCCGGTCAGTGCCCAAGTTAATTGTTGACTGGGTTTGTATCAGTTTCCCTACAGCTTCAGCTATAATCATTCTTGTAATCCAGGTAACGGTTGATGTGATCTGTATATGACGGGTGATTGTTTTATACAATGTGCGATATGTAAGTGTGGGGCGTCGTGCCAGACGTGATCTTTGATGTGTTTGTGTTTTAAGTACTATGTGTGTCTAAGGAAAGTGCTTAATAAAATGCATGCAATCTTAAAAAAATGATAATGATGTATGGTATTTCGGCAGTGGCTCAGCAAGAATGTGACAATCATGCAATTTCATCATCGTTAACTTCAATGATAGAAAGCTCGTTTTCCTCAAACAAGCTCAAAACATTGTATTCCGGGATGTCCATCAATTCTCAATACCATGAGTGTATTTCCATAGATTCATATAGCATATGTTGAACATTCTGCCTAGTTCAAACTAATCTCATTTAACTAACATTTGGTATGTTTTTTAGAACCAGTCCACCCAGCTCATGCTAGTTATTCTGCGGCAGTGCATGGGCCCGATGCAGTAAGCCCGATGTGAAGTGCATGAGCCCGACTTTGTACGGCACGATACCAGCATGAACTAGTATGGAAGCTTCATTTGTTCGTTGCTGCAATATCAAAGCTCCATTTTAAAGCGTTCATGAACGGATCTGTGAGCAGACAAAAAGTGGTTCGAAATGTATTTATTTTGTCTTGATTCGCTCCTATTTGACTACCCACGGTGTGATGAGATATTCTGCAATGCAGCACACTACCACCTATACACGGTTTCCATGTGATGCTTCACAAGCAGCAACACAGCTCGAAATACTGATACAGCGCCGATATGCACCCTTAAAATAACATCGACGTAACGTGTTATTGCTTGACAGCATTATGTACAATAAGCTTTGAAACGACAACAAAACATTTGGTAGAACAGCATAAGCTCAGGGTGAAGTGTCGTGCAATACCACTCGTTGTTGACAAGGGAAACACCAGATAGCCTTTTACGGGTCGCATATCGTGCTCCACACCAGACAACAGCATTGTTAACTAAATTTCACATGTTTCCCTGCTTTCCTCTTTTCGTTGGGAACAATGAGCTAGAGAATGAGCAAAGCATGTGCTTTAGCGTGACCGTCATAAAACTTAATCATAATGCTGCCACTTTTGGGCTCGCTTAACAGTCAGTCAGTCAGTCAGTCAGTCAGTCAGTCAGTCAGTCAGTCAGTCAGTCAGTCAGCTAGTCTGACAATGCAGCCACACTACTCCTATAGTCCAGTCAGTTGGTTAGTAGTTGTGTCAGTATAGGTAGTAGAGATCAGTCAGCAGTCAGTCAGTTCTTCTAGGTTTATTGAGTCCACATCGGCTTAAGAAGGGCTTGATTAAACCTGTCGAGTATGGCTTGCTGGTTTCAATAATTCAGAAACTAGGCGTGCAAGTATTTAGTATAATCAACACGAAGTGTTCAGCAGATATACATAATGTGAGCACTGTGTATTTTAGCGCCAATACTAAGAAATCAATATCTTAACAATATAGAGTGATAGTGATATGTGATCCTGGATAATTAAGCAGTCTTGTGATCCCGTTGAGGATTTGAGTAAATAGTAGAGATTCAACAAATAATATTCGCCCTTCACACTTCTTCTCTTTTTCCATTCACAGACCCTAGAATACTAAGATCTCGATTATTGTTCGGATCCTGTGGATGCCTGCTAGATAATTTTGTATTGATGGACAAAATCACTGTGAAAATCTTATGAATAAGAAATAATAAATTTGGTCATGGGATCCTAAGGCAGTCTTGGATCCTTGATAATAAGCAGCATCTTGTGAATCCGTTGATCCTGATCCTGAAAATCGTGTTTGTGTATTATTGCGTTGAGAGATACTGGAATTCAGCATAATTTTCACTCTCTTGTTGTGCTAACTGAACTTATTAATAATGTATGTACTGTTGATACTTGTAAAAAATATCGAATACATTGATCTTAGTGAAATCTGTGGACCGCCATAATAATATTGGCCATAGGATCATGTCTGTGATATGTAGCTGATAATTATACAGCTATGCTAGTTTTAAATATATTGAATATATTATGAATTCAAACACAAATATTCGCCCCAAAGTTCTCTGTTTTTCACTCTTCAGAGTGCAACATTAAAATTAATTACAATAATATTATTTTTACCACCTGAGAAACTTTAATACAAACGAACTTGGGTGAATATATGCTTACTCATCTTCATATATGCAAATTATTTCTGTTAAAAATCAAAACCAAGCTATATTGTTCACTAAACAATGACTATATACTACAAATGCAAACCGAACAAGTACAAAACAAATTGTAATGTACGATGACACCTTCATGATTGGACCGACACAACAGTGTCAGCCAACCTAAGTCCCCAAAAAGATAGATTGAGATCAACTCTGCGAGCTGACCAGAGAGCCAGCCACCCTCCCTCCTTTCCCCACTACCCTCCTTCCCAGCACCCGAACGCACTTGTGTAGCTCCCACAGCTCCACAGAAGAACTTCACCACTGTAGGCCAACAGAGCGTGAGCTAACAGCGCGCCACCCGAGCCGGCACAACCGGAGACGCCGCCGCGCGCCAGATTACGCCGCTTTTTCGGCGCGAGGCGCTCTCGGAGTGCGCCCACGCCGACCCGTCCACGGACGACAAGCCACTATGAGAGCTGGCTCAATGGCGCCGCGAAGTGGATCAAGCGCCGAGTCGGCAGGGAGTCGGGTTTGCTACCCAGACCACGCCGTCTTGTGTTGCCCGGATCACGATGGTGATGAGAGCGTGACGGCAGGGGCAGGGAGTGGCAAGTCTGACCAAGGAACCGAAAAAAGAAACTATGGAGGTGTGTCATCGACGTTGTTAGTATTGTTTCGGTCAGCCACTGTCGAGGAGCGGGGCGTCTGCGCTGAAATATGGACGGTAAGCACGGCTGTGATCAGTACGTTGAATGGGGACACGCTGACACTGACACCGCCTGATTTGTTCCACAGACCGATGTGCGGAGTGACGACACAGAGAACCGTGTCAGAAACACACAGACCGTGTAGCGTACTGACACAACAGACCGTTGCCGATCTGACACACAGCCGTGTGTCCGCACTGACACACCACAGACACATATAATGACACAGCACCGTCGATGAAAAATGAACACACAGCGTGCGCGCGCACTGACACACTAGACACGTGGCTGTACTGAGCAGACGACCCAGCTGACACAGACACACGCGTAGTGCGACTGGACACACAGACGCGTGTGCCGACTGACACACAGACCGTGTGCGACTGACACACAGGACCGGTGCCGACTGACACACAGACCGTGTGCCGACTGGACACATAGACCTGTGCTGATGACACAGACCGTGTTGCCGACTGACACACAGACGTGTGCCGACTGACACCACAGACCGTGTGCCGACTGACACACAGACGTGTCGGAGTGACACACAGACGTGTGCCGACTGACACAGTAGACGAGTTGCGACCTGACAACAGAGACCGTGTGTCCGACTGGCACACAGACGTGCACTACGTGCTCTCACACAGACCGGGCAAAGCTGAGAAGATGCTGCTCTGTACATCCGCCTACAGTTGAATAGTATCGAGCAAGCGCAACACTGCAGTTCGCCTCCGGTAATAACAGAAACTGAACCTTCCAGTTGGAAATCCACCTTTCAACATTATTTATCGAAATCGTGATGGGAGCTGCTTTCCAAACCATTTTCAAAGTAAATATCGTCACGACCCCCGTACTGTCAGACTTGTGCCTGTTGTCGACACGACTCGTCTCTGTGACGTCATCATGTGACGTCATCTCTGTGACGTCAAAGACGGGACGAACTGCACGTCTCCAGTACGATCGTCTGCAGAAGAGCACACCCATTCACGACCCACGTGCTGCTCGGGTCCCGTAAGGATGCTCCACGCATCGCTTAAGCCCCAGTTTGATCCTCCACGTGCGGTGCTAAGTCATCATCCTCACCATCAGCCACTGATGGTCAGCTGATCATCATCCTCACCATCAGCTGCTGGTGGTCAGCCGAAGGGCGAACGATGGTCATGGCAGAAGTCTCGTGGTCATAGCATGTGTCACGGAGAGGTCATGACAACTTAAGAGGAAGCTGTCGATAATAGGAGATATTCACAGAGTCCAGCAACGGTGGCGGACCAAGTCGAAGCCAGTTGCAGTGGTACCTTAGTTGACACTGGCTATACATTCAGACATGTGGTGGAATTGAGATGAAAACTCGCACAAGCTCACTGCCATGAAACAGATGCAGTCACACGCAGCTCATAATGTCTTTTCTGCATGCATACAAATCACTGTATTTCCCCAAGCACATACAGTTGAAAAATGATAAGCAGCGTTGGGCTTTTTCGCGCGCAGAATAGAGATGATATCATTGTAGGTGCTGTGCCGTGTGAACCTCGGTCACTAGCGCGTTTGTTCCCATTGAGCGATGATGTAACTGGCAGGAAACAGGGCAAATTGGAAAGGTCGCTGTGAAAGGGAAAGGTCGGCAAATTGGAGAACAGGAAAACAGCTCTGTTGGCCAACACGTTAAGGACGTTGGCGATGTCCACTGTTAATGATTGTTTCTTTGATTGCAGGGCGATTGAATAGCGTAGTGTATCGGGTTAAGAAGGAAGAAACGTTAAACTGGTTTAAGTGAAATAACGCCGAGTCGATCATTTCAGCAAACGATCAGTTGTATCTGCTGTATGCGGTCTACACTAAAACACGCATGATTCAAGACTCCAATATGTGAAAAACCTGGTTCGTGTCAGTTCATGATATATATATTTAAAAATGCACGTTTCATCACAGGCATAAAGACATAAAGCACGTAAAAAGCGCAATAAATAGGCCCTTTTGGGCCCATCTAAGGTTACGCACCCCCTTTTCCAGACTCACCCGATTCAAATTATTCACTATTTAACATGTCTAAAAAAACGCAATCCCACGAACAAAATTAACATAAATATTAAATTAACATCATCTGTTAAGTATTTATCTAGTCTAATCTTGAATGAAGCAAGTGGCACTGCACGCAGTTCGTATTGAGCATTCAAGAACTTATTGCATTTTTGTATTCATCAACTCAATTATAATTCAATTCAACGCCACTTAATTTCAGATGTCATCAAAATGAGTAAAAAAGTGCAGATGAAAGTTGAATAAACTTTTCCTCAGTATTTGAGATATGTGGAAATTTCCGTCGATTAAATTGGGATAAGCTATAATAGCGAACTGCTTGCTGTTCGGTTGGATCTGATGTCACGATGACTGGTCAGGAAGAGCTTCCACTTGAACAGATGCGGTTTCATATGAGCCGGGATAGCCAGATACGATTCTTGGACGCAGCGTTATTTCAAATCACAGTGCGAGAGAGACTATGTCAGTTCCTGACTAGAGCACAGATTCTCATTGGCAAGCGAAGAAGTTCTTCTTTCCATTACGGAATTACTTCAGAGTTATTGGCCAGAGCAAGGCAGTTCGGAAGGGTGCGGAGCAGTATATGACTACTTATTTAACGTGCAATGGCTGAACTTCCTGATTCTGATGTTGTTTCCAAGGCAGCGTCAAGACCGGTCGAAGACTTCACACCCCATTTTTGATCGCAGCATTACCCTAACTGCTAATGAAATTATATAATGATCAAGCGATAAGACGGAAAACAATGCTGAGGCTGGTCAGGACTGTGATATGTTTTGGTGATTGTCGCGGTTCACTTGAGGATTTTCCTCGTCGCGCGATGCAGTTTGGTCAATTAAGATATTGTCTGACATGACCAAGGTCATACAGATATGTTTTTCTTCGCTGCTTGACACTTTATGTGTTCATAACGGAACTCGATAGGACTTTGTAGTGGCATGAGATCTGATTTAAATTTAAAGCCTTCAAGTTCTGCATGACGCATGTGGTTCTTTCTCTTTCGGAGGCAAGTGAAGTGCACACTTGCGCAAGCCTAACAAGAAATTATGTTGGAAACACAATGCCATTTTAACTAACAACGCCTATTAACCTGCGAGTTACTGGGGAGGCTATTGTTTGCCCCCTCTTCTGTTAGTTTGCAATATCTCCTAAACCATCACCAGTATCGTCACCAAACTTTTAGTACCCATTTCAACGAGATATGTTACACTGTTTGAATAATGAAACAAGATGGGGTTACGAGAAATAGGCGCAGCGGTGTCGATTTCCCCAAATTATTGGGGGCGTTGCGAACAGGGAAGAATACAAGGGGCCTATATTATCACCACGGTTTTACCAAGACGACTGAAATCGACCATAAATAACGCATCTCATGATTATAAAAGCAAATGTAAGGGATAGGTACGCAAAGCTCGTTTCAAATCACTTGTAAGCGACCAAATAAAGTAGCACGAGTTTTAGCCTTGTGTTGGACGGCGTCTCAAACCAAAGTTTTGACCAAGCCTCCGACCGACCAATGGTTTTCAAAATGGCCGATAGCCCTCTCAAACTGGCAGAGCCCTCTCGAGCCTGGCAATGACCCTCAGATTGGATAAATGTAAGATAATTTTGAGGTATTTCAAAGGCCATATATCAGGCCTCGTAAGGACCCCCTCTAACTAACATAGGTAAAGCCTTCACCCAGGGGTGCAGCCAGACCTTCGGCAAGGGGGCATGACATCCCCAGGGGCCCTTGGCAAAGGCCCCCGAATAAAATGACGCGAAAAGGTATCTCCTTGGATTTAGGTCACTATATTTTACAGGGCCCCCAAATGGTCGCAAACAGGGACGTTGCCGATAATTTGTTAGTGTGTGTGTCCAATGGGGTACACCATTTTTCGCATGTATGTGTAACACAAATGACTGGTGATCACGCACTTAAGTGCATATTTTTACGGACGCAAATTCCTACTTACCCTTTTGGCGAAAATTTTCGCATGTACAATGTACCTACATCTTCAGTACACGAGCAAGAGGGAAATCACAAGCCTTTGCTCCAATAGAAATCCGGCACAGCGATTGTTTTAACGCGCAACTCAAATTGCCGCTTAACATGGTAACCAAATAAATGCTGCCAGATAAAATATTAACTACTAAAAACTGTACGAAGGGGAGAAACACGGCTTAGCAGATATTCCATTCATCGTGAGATGGGGCAAAGGCGGTATTACTTATAACATGCTGATGGTGTTCGCCCGTATTAAATATTTAATCCGAGGCTTGTTTGTTACTGTTCGCCGTATGAAGACAGTTACCTATATATCAAGTAATCTATGACGAAAAGTATTGGGGAGTTAGAACCCATGGGGGGCGGGGGGGGCGAAAGCAAAATTATGGGGGCGAACTCAACACAAGTAATTGGGGGGAGAGCCCAGCCAAGAGGTATATATAAAATTCGACACGTATGATATAGAGTCAAGCCGGGAAAGATGTCAGAATGATATGACGTCATGTTCCGCGTTTTTTGTTGACATATAAGGGTTTGCGGAAGACGCTGTAAACAAACTTTTTAAAGAAAACTTAATTGGTATATTATAAATGAGTAATGACTAATAATAGACTCGGTTATCAAACAGCCATTTCGGATTTACGAGTTTTATTGAGATTCAAAATGTCAAGAAATCCAAAGACATTTTTTTACAATATTCATCAACACAAAATCATAATTGTACAAAAACCGAACATATGTGACCGAGATATATCCGGTGAGCATGTGTCATACATTTGAAGTCGATATCGTAAAAAACAACTGTCTTGTGAGTCATCGAAACAAAAATTGGCCACTCCCACAGCATTACCAAGCATATAAATGCATTTCCGTTTTGTTTTTCTTTAGTATTTCTATGAAACAAACCAAGTTGTTATGTACTTCTTGCGTTCTAGACGATACAAAAAACATGTGTCAAAACACCAAATGACTGCAATCTGCAGTTTGAGTTCGTGACCTCAGATGACCTTGACCTAACACAACGTTATCAACAGCTTGTAATAGTTACTTAGAAGTGTCAGACACACCAATCATACCAATTTATCAACAACTTATTAGGGTGGAGTGAATTTTTTTATGAAAGAACCACTAGTCACAATACTTTATAAGGTATTAGAACCTTCTGATTCATGTTTTTATAACTTTTTAATCATAAAATTTTCCGCCATGGAGCTTCTTTGAAGCGATGTCGGACGATTTTTATCTTGTTTTGGTCTATTCTCATTAAGTCATTATTTGAAAGTTTTTGATGAAACACATATTTTCAAGTTCCGCTCAAACTGTTGAGTCATATTTTCTGTTTTCAATGTTATATCATACATATTGAGCGAGTAACCGAAGGATTTGGAATAATTGAAGATTTACGGGCTGTAATCAGGTACTCGTGAACAACGTCACTGTTGAGTTATGGGTAACTAGTTACGAAGATTCTTGTTTTTTTCAATGGACGTCTTAGTTTGCAGGTTATTTGTGACCTATTTTGCAAATAATGATACATATCTGATTACGTGATAACATAATTTGCCAAATAATCAATTATTCGCGAATTATTTGAATTTAAAGTTAGTTAATTTATAAGTACTTGATGTAGTCGACGTCATTAGCAATAATAATGGCGCCGGCCAATTGCCAAAGCCATGTTGTTTCCCCCGGTAATTTCCGTGGCAAAACAAATGGGTTAAGCGCCATTCCCTCTGATTTACTGTTTTCACTTTCAAACCGATCAGAAGTTCATGGAGATTACGTTTTATTCAAAACACAAATCTGACTGAATCATCGTACGAGCACCATGTCGATGATAGGCTCGTTACGGCTGAGGCACAGCTCAGCCCTCCACCTCATACTCAACGAAGAATGTTTGACGGGCCATCGTCGGCGGATGGTCGCACTGCAGCTCCCACGGCTGTCCTTCAGCTGCTCCCTGGTCTGGATATGTCCTTCTTTAACACCTATAAACTGCTTAGCACCTCCACAGGAAAGTTTCCGGATGCTGCCCTCACTCGGAACACTGCCACAGAAACCCTTGAAAAATGCACTGTGTCCCTCAGAGTGTTGTTTTGAATAGCTTCTGTCGGGTCCAGAGCTTTGTATGGAAAGATATCTAGATTAGTCTAGGATCCGTCTGGCTGTAGCTATCCGTTAAAATGCCTTTGAACGCCATTTAAGTATTATTGATTTGGTCACAGGGTGGAATCCAGCAATTTTAGTTATGCGTTTTGCTTCTGTTAAGTGCGTGGATTCAAACTAAATTGACCATCTGCTTATTTTCGTCCAAATATCCAACGTGGCTTTGATTTGCGCGATAAATATCATGTTTATTTTTCCGATGAACCTCTATATTAAAATAAATGTGTCAACCAAACTGCTCAAGATACCTCAGGTACCTTCGATCGCCTGAACTATTGCTAAATTGCGTCACGACCAACCAGAGAGCAGAATGATAAAATACGTAAATATACTTAATTAGTTAAATTGCTGATAATTCAGAAGAATTTATATTACATTGTCAATATATTAATTATTTTTAATTAATTTGAGTTCCATCAAATGCATAAAAACAATGGGTTAGGTAACCTGCAACTAATCCATTGCGCTGGAGCCCTGACAAATTTCGAGCGTGTTCCGTGTCACAAGATGAATCTAACGAGACCATTTCTGATGAGTTTGGGTGAACAGGTCACCTCCCAGGTCAGGTAATTGACCTCTATCTGGCCAACATCGCTACTTTTGTAGATGGGTTATATCGGGCACTCGTCATTTCGTTGCTGATTGTGTTACAGGCACAAAACAAAATTGAGCATGTCTCGTGTTACAAGTGGAATCTAGAAGTATCCAGTTTGATTAATTTAGGTCAGCACGTTATTGGTCAGGTCAGATCATTGACCTCCAGCCGGCCAAAACAGAGGCTTTCAGTGGCGGGACGCATCGGCCCTTTGTCATTTCGCTCCTAATTGACATAGAGCTACGACACAAAAACTAACTTATCTGGCGCGACGAGAGGAAGCTTAAGATTTCAAGGTTTTGAAGATCTACATCTACACAAGTAGCGAAGTAGCTTATACGTAGTATCACAATATTACGCGACAATTCCATCCAATGAGACCTTTATGACGCGGTCAAACATTTTGTACTTGACGTGACCCGTCACCTTGGGGTCATCGGTGACCCCGAGGTCAACAATATTAGGTTTCCCTCTTTACATTTGCCAGGGCTATTGAATGCCGTTTGATTTTAACATCAGTCCAGTAGTTCCGGAGATCCGGGGGGGGGGACAAAATAGCATCCTCCCTGGGCTGGAACTTTATATCTCTTGGGGAGGGTCCGAGCCCCCTCCCCCCCACATGATTTCAAATTGTAACATTAGGCCTATGGCGTTGCATGGTAAGAACTGAGTTAAAATCTATTAAATTAACATTAGCGCCTCCCCGAGCGATTTCATAAAGTTCCACCCCTGTCCCTTCCCCAGTAAGTCGCGTTATGGACTATACCCCAGTAACCCACGTGTCAAATAAGGATATTCAACAAACAGAAACGTAAAATGACGTTTTATTTAAAGCTCGTTCAACGAAAATTCGGATAAAACAAAGTTTGCATCGTTTCAGTATTAACGCGCGCACTGCAGGGGGTTCGCGCCGAACACGAACTGCAGGGGGGTTGATTTCCGCCCCCCCGTGAGATCTCCNATGACGCAGACAATATCGAACACAAATGTAAATAATTGAAGAACTTCAGTTATTCATGTGTATTTTTTCTTCATTTTAACCCGCGCACTGCAGGGGGTTCGCGCCGAACACGAACTGCAGGGGGTTGATTCCGACCCCCGTGAGATCTCCAAAACACGCAACGTAGCGACAAGCCTCGAGAAACGGCTAAATTAGATACTCTAGGCAAGCTCCTCTATCGAAGTATTTCGTAATTTTCTTTTGATCAGGTCACAATTGATGGTCACCAGTGGTCACCAAAGGTCACATTTTCCGGTTTTAGGACTCTTTTAGGACTCTTTTCCAGAAGCCCCCAATTATCTCGGAAACTTTGATAGCTAGGAGCAAACAACTAGAGAGGCAATCGATAGCTATTTAAATCTGAAATCGCACCCATGTCCTCAAAATTGATCTCAGATTAATAGTTTAAACTCCAGAGGTCATGAAAGGTCAAAAATACTGTTTTTAGCCATAACAGTTTTTCGTGAATAGCATGCCACCTAAGAAAGATAGGGAAATAATTTTGACGCCATCGTGTTTGTCTCATTGATGCGCTTTGAAACATATGCAAGGTGACCTGGTAAGGTCAATTTCAAAATTTGACCTCAGGTCAAGGTCATTTGGTGACCCAGGTAGGTCATGTTGCATATGGGCAAACCGGTCCTGGACGAAGAAGAAACATTGGTGTCAATTAAATCGTCTCTATCTCCTTTTCCTATTCAAGAGTTATTAGCAAATAATTGCTGATGACCATATGACCTCAAGATACCTGTAGAAAACACTGAGCAACAATTGAACCTTGATCAATTTAGAATGAGCTAAAGATAGCATGAATTCCTTGAAAATAATTAGCTGATCCAAATGCATATTTCTGAAAGGGAGCATTTGGTTTATTTTCCCTTCACTTATAAGGGGAGGTCAGGAAATTGACCTGACCTTTGGTCCCGGATTACGAACAAAATCAGAGATAAACGAATTGTAGGTCCTGATATTCTTATGAATCCTAGCAAGTTCAAAATCTTTCGAAAAAAAACTGTGGCTTTGGCACGAAACGCAAACTTGGAAGTGAGGGTCCTTGACATGTGCCTTGTGACCTGACTGAGATGGACCTGAATCAAAACGTTCCAAAGTGTGTTGAATTGATGCCCAAACAGGTGTACGAAATTTGGCGGCGCTGCGCACCGCCGTTTTTTCGCTACTCCTGAAAAACCTGAGGGGGGGGAAATCCACCCCCCCTGCAGTGCGTGGGTTAAATAATATTTCTTATGTTATCTATATTTTTATGTCTTCTGCGTTATCATGAGCATAGATTATCTAAAAATAACTTGTGAAGGATTTAGTTGAGGTTTCAACTAAGAACTTATCAATTGTATATGGCGACCGGGTTAGCCAAATAACTAAAGTAAAAGTTTAACAATGTGACAACTACTGAATAAATGCAATGCAATTTAATATCCCTGCACCCAATTTCAGACAATAGGTTTGATGGTGGTTGGCATTTAGGAAATATTTCATAGCGTGTCTCTGGTCTCGTGACTGGGGACACACCCACAATACCTTAGAATAGCAGTCAGCAATTACTGGTGTACCACAATGCAGACATTTCACCACTCCATAATTCATTTTCATTTGTAAATACCTATCTCATTAAGTTTATCCCTTTCATTTTGCGCGAAGGCGCAAACAATTCCTTACCCAGCAAAGACAAAGTACCGCGATAGCTATTAGACAAAAACGCCAACACTCTCAAATCGTTACGAATCATTTCAACAACAATGACCTACCCCGACTTGCCGAAACAATCTCCAACATGCCTCGGTACCTCCGCCAGCATTTCACCCATTCTCACGCACATCCCCCCCCCCCCCCCGTCCGTGGGACCGGCAACCGGTGACCAACAAACAACGCTAATCACATCCGAGCTCGCCGCGGCTTCACTGCGAGCGTGTCTTTCGGCGCGCTGGTTCTCAGAACGGCACCTCGTTCAAAAACTGACTGTGCCCTAAATTGATCCAGCTCCGACTCGCCTTGCCTTTGTCCACCGCCCGGCTAGATATCTGATTTCCCGGTATGTGCGGAAAAAGTGGCACTGGTCCGGCCCGGCCCGGTCCGGTCCGGTCTGGTCCGGTCGCTGTCGGCGCTGGGAACGACACACCAGACAACGACGGGCCCCAAATCGAGGACAGACGGACAGACGGAAAGACGGACAGACGGACAGACGGACAGACGGACAGACGGACAGACGGACAGACGGACAGACGGACAGACGGACAGACGGACAGACGGACAGACGGACAGACGGACAGACGGATTAAGAAACATTCATAACACATTGGCACTTAAGCGTTAATAGTATGTAATTTCCATTGGCAATGGCATCGATCAGCATAGTATTCGTATTCACTGGCATTCGTTTTCAGAAGCGCTACTGGTAGCGGTAACACACAAGCTATTCACACCGACTCATTGCAAAAAATGTAAAACAATATTCAGTGTTCAGTCACCAAATCGTCCAGTTTCTGTTAAAGATGCGCCCGAGGCTAAAGAGAGTGATGCTAATTTTATTTTAAATAAAATCACTTTTCCTCCAATGTGAATGGTGCTACCAAGGTGCTACAGTTGTATTTATTTCTCGAAACTGTCTCGCTCTTTTATTTCTCTTCAAATTAGTGCCCATATGAGACCTCTTCTCCAATATATAAGGCAGATAACTTGCCTGGACCATTGCTCGTATTTGAATAATCGCTTTAAGCTAGCTTTCGTGTCTAAAATTAAACATAGGACATCATCGGACGATGAGTCAACGGAAAACTATGTCTATTATCACAGAGTGCGGCAAGCAGTAACGCTCAAAGCCATAAGGAAAACGGACAACTGAAAAGTCAACGCCATAAAATTATAATACTTTGCACAAATGCTTCCTTCCTGGGTACTACAGGTAACATGCTACATTCTGTTGCCATTAATAGGGATAATCATGAAGAGCACATAATTCGCAGACATGTCGAGCAACAACTGATAAAACTGGACATGCAGATTGCGGAAGCCTTTGGGACAGCAAATTTAATATTATTTGAAGCGTTTCTTTGCATTTGATCTTATCAAAACGCTGTAAATGTTGCAAAGCAACACATTTCTTTGAGTAAAAAACAATAACTTCAACATCATTGATATGTTAAGGCTTCTCCTCCGATATAAATCAGACCAGATATTCCGGTTCCACTAGCTCCCTACGCCTTCGTCGGCCATTTTTAGCCCATAACGTTGCAGTCTGCATTTCCGTGTCATCTAGCACGCTCTTCTGCCGTTGCATGGTGACAACCACACGCTCTTCCTGCCGTTGCATGGTGACAGCCACA